>WAHA01000008.1:0-223889 GCA_008973685.1 Trametes sanguinea
ATGGGGTTGCGTGAGGATGGCGGCTTTCTCCGACCGCGAAGCGACAGCAAGCATCGCATCAATGGAGGTGGCTTGTGTCGGAGAGCCTTAACCTCCCTGGACGTGCGAACCTGAGTCGATGAAGGGAGGGATGTACATACACTCGAGCTGCCTTGCCGCGCTTGCGAGGCTGGTCGTCCACTCATTCGCATCTAGGTCTACTATGAGGGAATTCACGCTAACTACCTGAGAAATGACTTTATCGTACCTGTTGTATATCCTCTTCTATGTCTGACTAGTCCTCGGTTGAAGTAGAGGATGTTCGGAAGCAAAAGCCGTCCAGATGGTTGTGGAGGGAAAGAATAGTTGCTTGGCCGCAACGGGATGGGGGCAACGAGGGGAGGCATCATCTTGAGAAAGTCTCAGCTTCTACTCTCAGCCGGAGTATAGCCCAAACTCACCCCTTGCATATTAGGTCCTTCGGTTTTTTCTCCTACTTTGACAGCACAGACGGTATCGTGTAAGGCGATGGGCATCACGAAGGTAATTAAACGCCACACGCCGAGTCGGATCGCCGTGCGAGACTTCCGGAGACTAGGGGCGACGAAGACACAAGATCCCAGTCGAACTGTACCAAGAAATCAAGACAGTAACGTAGAGATATGTTGGAGCCTGTGAGGTGGCCAAGGTACGGTGGTGGATGCAGGTGAGGTCTACCGCAAAGCGCGTGAGGGGCAAGTCCGTTCAATGGGTGGCTATGACCGTGCAAGTAACGGCGCGTGACATGCTTAGCCTCACAATTGGGCCTTGCGTCAAAGCGTCATCCAAAGCGATTGTCCAAAGGGGTTGAATTTGTACATATGTTTTCTATCACAATGTGCATCGTTGAGTTCACGTTGTACGTAGCATTACACTGGGTCGACAGATCGAGGGATGGCCGACGGTGCGCCGACGGTTCAGAGATTGGCTTGGCCTGCAAGGCATCGCACAGACACGACCCCAACGGCGTTTCGTGGAATCGGCTAACGAGAGAGCCATACTAGTAGTAGCTCCAGCTCTACCTCGCAAAAGAGTGAGGCATTGGTGTTTGTATTCTGAGTTGACTCCCATCGAGCCTCCGCCACTGGCAGTTGCAGCCCCATGAGCTCACATTACTACGCGTGCATGCGCAAATTCGCCTGCTCCCAAAGTCATTGCAAAAGTCACGATAAGTGAAAATTGAGCGGTGGTCATGAGGCCCCCATCAACGGCTTGCTCAACCACGAACTTCCGGCGCGACAGCTCAGGATGCGATCGGTTCAGCCACCTTGAAGTGAGCGAGGAAGCGCCGACGACCTACCTCTCTCTCCTCCACCACTACTATCCCGCATTCCTTTGACGATTTTACGTCCTCCACTCCTCAGTATCCTACTGAGAAAATACTTTTGAGCACTCTTGCTGAAGCGTTGTACTGCTTTGCCTATAGTGTGGCCAGACCGACAACGGTTTGCTCCAACTGACCTGAACGTCGGCTTTCGGCCTGAATCTCGCCCTCTCCATCCTCTCTCTCAATCCGTTAACACAATCTATACCTCCTATATCTCTGCATCCTCTAGAGTCAAAGCACTATACGGTAAGCAGCATTTATGCGGTTGACCTTGACCGGGCCTCGTTGTGTGCTGACCGAGTTTCCAAGCCATGGCTCTCGCCAATCCCAACCGCCTTTCTCATTCGATGGACATTCTCCCTCTCTGCGCTCTCCTGAAGGAACCCGGAAGCCCTGTTGGTAAGAGTCCTAGCATAATTACTATAGTTGTAAACGATGCGATTGTAAGCCCATCCAGTCTCAGGTCCGGATCAGAACAGCTTGCGCACTGTCGCTCAGCAGCTTTTCGAGGGTACGTATTCTTTGTACTCAAGCATGGGACATCTGGTTGACCTGGGACATGGGGCAACCAGAGCGACGTCAGCTCATCCTCGAGACGGCTTGGGCAGAGCTTCGCACCGATAGTATTGTATCCGTTGCATCCCCAGCCCGACCTTCCTCCACGATTGACATGAACATCCCAACCATCCGCCAGTCGAAGGCCTTGAGGTCTGTACCGCTTCCTCTTGGTCCACCCACCCCGGTGGCAAGCCCTATGAGTGCTATGGTTGAGTATGGTAGGCTGCATATCCTGTACTGTAGTATTCCTGCTTCAGCTGACTCATCGTTCTGGCAGCGCCTTCCCCCCGTCGCAACTCTCGGTCTCGGTCTAAGCAAGCACTGCCATTGTCCTCAATTATCGAGACCCACGAGCCCGATGCAGCATCCAGCGCAAACGACTCTGCGGGCGTATCGACCACCTCCACAGTCAAGTCGGTCTCTTCCGTGTTCTCTACGGAGAAAGCGACATGGATCGTCGCCCTTTCCACCTCTACACTGGCGGTCTTGCACCCATCCGGTCGTTCTCTCGAGGACATCGCCAGGGCCCATTGGCGCGGAACCCGTCGACCGCGTCCAGCTGCCAGTCGCATCTCGTCCCTCGAATCTATCGACGAAAACGCGGTATACCCGCTTCCGGCGCCTCCGACTATGTCTTTCGGGCATCAGATGGTTCGCACTCAGAGGAGGCGTCCGGTGAGCCGCGGTGGCTCTCAGCAGTCTGGCGGGCGTGAGATAGAGAACATTCCGTGAGTGCGAGTTTAATGGATTGTGTAGCTTGGACGCTGACATGGGTGTGTTTGCTCATCTAGCGCATTGGTGTGCAGGCGACCTGCGGGAGCTGGGGGCTCTGCCGTCAAGGCCAGGACCACCCGCGCGGTCTCTCACTATGTTCCCAAGGATGCACTCGCTTCTACCCAATCTTCCGCCTAGATTACGACACCTTGGCATTCCACCTGGAAGGGACAATTCCCCAACTCTGACCACAGCCCCCCTCCATCTTCACGATGCTTCGGGGGCAGATTGTTATCATTATCAACTGCTAAGGTAAAGTATATCCATATTATCGATGGATCTCTCTCGCGCTCCGACTGCTGTATATCTGTTTTGGTTCTACTTTGAGACACGCTATCCCCCTATCCCCATCTCTGCTGTTGTCAACCCCGTCCTCCACACACCAGTGTACTGTATATGCTACGAGAGCCGTTTGTCAAACCGCTTTTTCCTGGTACCCTTGCTCTGTGAAACACTATCCTCTCTATCCCTATCCCCACCCTTCATAGCTCGAACCCCATCCTATCCTCGTGTTCCTCGCTGTGTACTATTAAATAGGACAGAAACCGTTCGTAAAACCACTTTCTCCTGGGGCCGTTGCCTTTTTGAGTTGGACTATCACGCTGGTCGCCCCAGTACGACCCTAAATTGCTGGCTGGCTGACGTTCATGTGCAAACGTGCGGGCATCCTGCACGAGCAAACATACTTCAGAGAAATAACCTGAGTCTCTGGAGAAGTACAAACGCTTCATGAGTACCGGAGACTGCATGCCCATCTTGACGTAGTCTCGTCGCTCGTGTGTAAGAATACCACCTCGGAGCTGTTGAGACCGCATCCTCATGCAATGTTGACACTGCTCAGACACAGCTTCACACAACGTCCTCCGAGTCAAACTGCAAGACAATTGCTTCAAAACGAGCATCACAGCAGACAGTACATCTCCATGTAGCAATAGATGTACAAAGCAGAGTCTGCGCAATCAGAGGCCAAAGATGACAGGCAACTCGGCTTTCAGTTTTTCCAGTACAAGCTCGTGGCGCGCGAGTAGCAGAGGCCACAAGCTGCCACAACGGAAGAAGTCCATAGATCTTCTCAGAGTGAATCCGTCCCGCTCGGCTTGAAATATCATAGACAGGTCGGTGGTGGGTGTTTCCTGCGCAAGACATGCGATAAGATCACGTTGATCTCGACGATGGTTGCGAGTGCATCCGTTCGCTAAGCACTCACTACGAGACCATCGCACTGTACTCGCGGCATGCAGCACGCTATTGCGACACCGTACGTGTAACCTAGGGAGAGCAACGATGCACCGCGCGAAGTCCTCGTCCGAGAGGCGTTCGAGGATACCGTCCGCGCGCACAGTCCCGTCCCGCAGGTAGAGCGGACGCGTTCCCGCTGCTATGCAGCACATCATAAAAAGACCAGCCAAGGAAGCTTTATCTCCAATGCACAGGAATCGTGCAAGGTTGACAATTTCTATAGCATCCGTAGTCGTGATGACCAGAGCTATTGGGATATTACAAAGCTGCACAGCGATGGACCCGTCTTTCAGATTCGGCAAGTCGTTGAGCACTTGGGCAGAGACTGTCTCAAGCAGCGCTGAGCTCTCAACGAGGAGATGCAATGTGGTTCGTGCCTGGTACTTGTGGGCGATGCGCACGAGAGCTGCGAAATCGCAGAATCGTAGCGTCTGCGGCATGCTGTGTTTTGGCCAGCGCGGTGTGCTATAAGAATGGGTTCACTATCAGCCATTGCTTATCGTGAAAAGAAAAAGTTCGTACCCAAAGCCCGATCGTACTAGGATGAGCAGAAAGAGACGGAGGATATCTGGTTGATCCGGCACGTGGACCACTGGGCAGCCATCCACCACATCCTCCCGACAGACGCCTGGATGCGCCACAGAAAACATGTCTTCATATACTTGGGAATGGCAGGATAGCAGTCCTCTGTAGAGGCGGAATGCGATGCGACGGCTGGCGACGAGGACGATATTACCATCCTCGAGCCACACTTCACCGTCTTTCTCAACAGTAGGCAAAACATCGGCTATCTTTGTGTCCATATGTGTATACCGGACACAAGGGTGGGATTGGGGAGAGGGCTGAGTCCGAAGATGCGCAGTAGAGGCACCGACTGCGACGTGGTCGAAGCAGCGGCGAAAGAGCAGAGTCCAGCGCGACGCGCGTAGAGTTGCAAGAATGTAGCACAGCCACCATGTGGAAGGGACTAAGCACGTGATGTGGAGGAGGAGAGGCGCCCAGAAAGGAAGGGCCACGTCTAACCCATTTTTTGGTCCACCTCTCCTCCTCCTCCTCCCCGACGTCCTCGCTCCTCGTCCGTCCTACCCGTTTTATCCTACCCGCCACCTTCTCTCGCTCATCCCATAATGAACCCTGCGGTCAACAACCTCGTCATTTCCCTCGCTGCCATGCAAGGTGCGCTCTTCTGATGCTCTCTTCCCGCCAGCGCGTCTCATGCTCACCCCGCGTTCCCGCTGTCTTCCTCTCCGCGCCCTCTTCCCGCTTACGCTCGGTCTGATTGCTACGTCATGTGCTTGGCGTGAACAGTGGCGAGGAGGATACCCTTTGACGACCCGCAGGTCCTCGTCTACGTCCGCATTGCGTACGTTGCGACGCAAGTCATCGTTCTCGGCGTGTACTACTACGTCGCGCAGCAGGTGCGTTCTCCCTCTCGCTTACCTCTTTGCACGCTTCTGACAAGTTTCTGCTGTACCTCTAGATCAAGAAGAAGAACGACCAGACTGTGCTCAAATATGGTGCGTACCTATCTGCACTCGTGTGCCGTGCGCGTGTGAGCTGGAATTGACCGACCGCGTATTTGCCGGTTGCAGTCGAACCCAACCCCATGGTGCGCGCCTTCTATCTATTGTGCAGCTACTTAAGTCGCTGAACGCAAGTCGGTACAGAACAAGGATGAGAGCAAACTCGTCACGACGACGGTGCGCGACTACGACCTTGCGGAGGTGTCCAAGCTTGTCCGCGGCGTATACATGGGTGTTGCAATGATGGCGTTCATGCACCTCTACCTGAAGTAAGCATACCAGTTTTATACATTGCTCACCCGTTTGCCCTATGAGCCCCTGCACGCATGGGATGTGAATACTCATGTTTATCGTTCAGGTACACGCAGCCGCTGTTCATCCAGGCTCTGATGGGCCTCAAGACACTCTACGATGCGAAGCCTGTTGCGATTCATCTGCTTGGCAAGCCTGCAGAGGGCGATCTCAAGCGTCCCTTCAAGGCTGGCGGCATGTTTGGCGGTAGGTGTTGAGTTTTTGCGCGCTCGTTCTCATACTAAACAATCAATCTGTATAGCGGCTTCCGACCCTCAGACGGACAAGGCTGCCATCGACGAGGCCGAGAAGAAGGTTGGCAAGAAGGAGGAGTAAGCCGAAGCCTTCTCTGCCTTCCTGGATTGCGTCAATGGCGAGGTTGTGTGTACGGTATGGTACGATATGGGCTGGAATGGGATGGGTCAGGACGTTAGAGGGTTCGTCTGCTGGTACTTGTGATCATAATTTGTCGTGCCCTATCAGGACGCCACAAAAATATCCTTTGGTTAATGCTCCTCACATGTTCTCTACTGTCCTGTACGAAACCAGGCAGCTGCCAGTCTTCGGCCCAATCCACGACAATGGGTTGAACTTTGAAACCGATATTTGATTTCAAGATGCTATCGTACAGTCAACCCTCCACTCGCCCATATCACCATTCAAAACGCCCCAGGGTCACCCTCCTCGTTCGCTGCACCCCCGCTCTCGAATTGGCGGCCGCGCTGGTCCGCATAACTCGCCGCCAGCCGCTCCCTTGCCTCTCCCGGCGAGTCCGGGTTGCGCCCGTACGGGTTGAGCCCCTGTGATCCCTCGGCCCCCGGTGCGAAGTCGCGGCGCGCCTCGTGCGCGTACTGCTCGCGCGTGCGCGGGTCTGCGCCCTGCTTTGCGTCCTGGAGCTCACTGGCAAGGGGCCCGCCATCAGGAGACTGGTCGATGAGGCCTGTTTGGCTCGGGTCGGCGCGTCGCTGGGACTGAGGTGAGAAGACGTTGGTGGGCGAGCCGTATCCCCCCTCGGAAGTGGCTGAAGAGAGAATGGGGTCGGTGGTCAGTACGAGGCGTGTGTCGTTGACAACCATGGCACGTACTGTCACCCTCGGGAGGATAATTCGACGTTTGGTAGTTGAAGTTCTTGTCGGCTTGTCTCTCGTTGCCTGCGCTCACATGCCATGGGTGAGCACGCTCGTTCAAGTGCCCTCGGAAAACCGCAAAGGCCTACCGTAGGTGCTCATTGTGAAGGTGATGTCCTGTGTTGTAAGTTTTGGTGTGCGTTTGCGGTTAGGTGCAATAGAATTGTTGTAGAGCTGTTTGACTGCAAAGCTCAAGGCCCGTTATAAGTGGGTATAGGGAGTATGACGTCGAGTGCGGGGCTGCTCCGCCACAAGCGCGTCGCGACGCGCCCTACGCGTCTACCCCATAACCATCGTTGGCGCGTTTTGGCTCTATGGCGTTTATCGGAGCCCCAGTCTCAGTGCCGCGAAGTCAGGTACCTCAACTTGATCATGCGTACAAGGTACTGATCGCGAGGACGTCTATACATAGCTCATACCAGTGCACCGCCGTATAACGAGCCTCAGCTCTCATGGGAGTCGGTGCGTGCAAATCATCATCACTCTACGACGCGCATCGTGCCGAAGAGGTCCGTAAGACAATGCTCTGCGATACGCTCCCACTCGCGCATTGAGATGTTAATACCAGATGGCCTGGATGCTCGATGTTTCAAGGCCTCAGGCCTCCGTTCAACGTTCAACGCTTAAACACCGCGCTTCACCGGCTCTCGCGCGGACACATCCTCATTACGCCAGCGCGCCGAAAAGGCCCGCTGCACAATTGCCACCCTCCTTCTGTTCCACTTCATACCTTCATACTGTAACGCAAGCCATCGCCTTCGCCTATGGTCTTTCGCGAGATACAATTGCGAGCGTATACTTAGTTGTTCACTGTGATGCGCAGCCAATGGCGCGCCACCTCCACCGCACGGCTCGTCTCCGCGCACCCAGACCGGCTATCCACGTCTGATCCGGACCGCGGGATATGAGGGCATGAGAACGTTGGGCTTTCGAGAATACGACAGGGACGACTGCGCAGGCCGTTACCTCCCAGGGCGATGCAGATAGCACCCACCTTCGGCCTTAGAGCGTCGCGTGCGGGTGCTCTGGGCGCATTCATTGTTGAAGAAACCGAGATGCTGAGAAGAAATTCGTCGCGGCGAGCGGAGACCATTGTACGGAAGTGGACGGGGTGTTGTATAAGAGCCTGAAGGGACCTCCGGAAGTGCTGACGGTTGCACCCTTGGGCCTCTACTATAGTAATTCTGCACTCGGGAACAGCTTGGTTTGGACATAACTCTGAAGCTGAGACTTTCATCAGGATGCCTCGGACGTGAGTGCTGGCGGAAATCACACGTACCAGTTAGGAATTCAGACTTCTTGGCAGCATCGATCTCGTAGGAGAAGAGGGAGTGCGGCATCCACCACGCCATCCGACAGTGCATGCGTATCCCCCAGTCCCTCTGGCATCCACGACCGAAGACGACAGTGCGCACAAGGTACCTGAAGAGCACCCAAGACCATACGCAAGGCGATCATCTTCCGGTGGACAGGACGAAATCGAGAAGAGCAGTGACATCGCCGATGTGGACGTCCTCCCGGTCGCGCGCACACCAAGCCCGACGCCGAGCGAAGCAAGAGTCCTTGAGAACAAGACGCGGGTGTGCGCCGACTGGCGGAAGTGGCTGGATCGTAGGCGATACGCGAACAAACGAGCTATATGTGAGTGAGCGCGGCGAGAGGGAGGTCGAAGAATGCTCGCATGCTAATGTGTCCTTGGGTCATATAGGGACTCTGGTCACCGTGATCACTGTCGGGATATTGGTGATTCTGTTTCTGGCATACCAGAGACACATCGAGGATTGGATGCGGCCCTTCGCTCGCTGGATGCACGGGTATGTACTTGCTCTCCTCCGGCGTCTGGGCAACTCCTGAGCCTCGCTTCAGTACCCCGGGCGGATGGCTCATTCCGATCGCGATCATGTTCGTGTTGTCCTTCCCACCCGTAAGTAAGTTTCTCGATGAACCTCGCGGGGCGCGTGAAGGTGACAAATCTGTATGGCAGTTGTTCGGGCACGAGATCATCGCGATCTTATGCGGAGACGTCTGGGGCGTCTGGGTCGGCTTCGGGATCGTCGCCGCGGGAACGGTGTTCGGCGAGCTGGGCAACTTTTAGTGAGCTCCACGCATACATTCTGTCGGCCACAGAGCGCTGCTCACCTGCTGATTGTCATGCTACTGCAACGACAGCGCGTTCAAGTGGTGCTGCACGGCGCGCGGGAAGAAGATGGAAGAGAAACGACTCACATACGCGCTGTACGCACAGGTCGTACGTGAAGGAGGGCTCGTCGTGCCCACCATCATGCGCTTGACGTTTATACCAGGACATCGTAAGCGCGACGCGATGCCATCTGTATCTGCAATGCTCACGTGCTCTGCTCAGTGCTGACTGCAATCTTCTCGACATGCGGGATGAGCGTGTGGATGTTCTTCGCGGCGGCGACCCTGTCGCTCCCGAAACAGCTCGCGACTGTGTACATTGGTTCCGTGCAGTCCGATGGAGGTGCGTCTTTGACGTGAGGCCGGGTTTTGAGTGTCGCCCGGAAGCTATCTGAGGATGCTGACGCGCACAGCAGGGAATACCCCGACGACGAGCGCTATCAAAGCGGTGGTAGTCCTCGCCACCGTTGCAATGACGTACCTCGCCATGCGATACATCAACAAGAAAGTTGACCAGGTCAAGACCCGCGTCGTGTACGCGAGGCGCAAAGCAAGGTACGCGTCGTCGTTGCGTAGTTCCGTCAGAGGCTTGATGACCATGTTCCCCTTCAGGCAAGCGCGAATGGGCGACGTGAACGCCCTTGGACGCTCGCCGTCGTCAGAAGTCGCGTTCAGCACTTTGGAGATTGGCATCTCGTCCGGAGATTCGCCTGTCCCGTTGAATGCCATAACGTCCCCACGGACGTCAAAACGGCCCAACACTGCGCTTCACATGCCCAAACCGCAGCACGTCATATGGCGCGAGTCGTCATCCCTGGACACATATCGCCCACAGCGTAGTGGTGCGGGAAGAGCTACGAGGGATGAGCTGGGAGTGGGGCTAGAGGGTCATCAGGGTCTTCAAACTGAAACGCGGTCACCTGAGGGGGCGAGTAGGGACGTAGAGGTTATTGAGCTTGGAGGACGAGACAGTGCGCTCAGGGCGAGACGGTATGCTGAAGATGGAGAAGAACTGGGAAGCGGAGCAGCAAGAGAGAGGACTGTATAGAGTAGCATGCCTCAGAGTCAGATGTTCGCTCAACCGAACGTCGTCCATGGCTGGCCTCGATCATAAAGCATGATGCGACTACACGCACCGAGTCCGACAGGAGTACCAGGCGATGCACGAGGACTGTTGAGCCAACGATTAGGCATACGAGTTAATCAAGAGCAGCTGAGACCAGGGTGATCGAAAAGGTGTATCTCCACCAATACGGTACTCACCAGTATGTGCTATGAGCGGTTTAAACCTTCAGCAGAGTGGTTGCGATGCCACTGTCAGTGTGATGTGCTTGGCAGTGATTGCGGATTCACGAAGGTGGCGATGAAAGTAGGAGCAAGCTGGTGGAAACCTGTCCAGGACTCCAGGCTGTATGTGGCAACTCACAAAGGCCTTCAACCGAGATTTTGATGTAATAAAGAACGTGTGAGTATGCTAATCAGCGCAGTAAGATATAGTACGAGCTAGCCGACTGCGTGCGATGCACGGGTCGATGATTGCGAGTCAGGGCATGATAAACCCCTAGAAAGCATGCGACGCAAATGCACGAAGAAACGTAGAGATAGTAGGCAGGTGGTCACTGAATGAACCAGGGCTACGCCTTGGGCCAATCGATACACACGGCGCGCGCAGAGGGGCGAGAGCACCAGTGCGATGGGGCACTGAGTTACAGTAGTACGAACGCAAGGAGATCGGCACACCGCCACCGATGCACCGCTGCTGCACCCATTGTGCGTAAGCGCTCGGCAGCCGCCACTCGCGTCGACCGTCCGCGCCTCGGATCCGTCGGAGGATGCAGCCTCAGCCGCAGGCACATACCCGTCCTTCCTCACTTTGATCAGCCCCCGCCGCATTTTCTGCCCCCGATCGTCACTTTTTGGCGCACCGTTTCCACAGAATGTGCGCTACCACCTCGATCTATCAGCGATCCAGAGGAGGCTATGCACGCTTTCTCCGGTCCGGCTCCTGGATGCTTTATCGGTTGTGTTGTCTCTGCAGCCACTCCGCTAGTGCGCAGTGACTCCGTGCCATGTTATGTACACGCCTCAGCACCAGCATAATAAAACACTCCCAGCGGCCGGGTGTGTAGCCGTCGCCAGTCGTCTCCCCCGCCCCCCGCCGGAGACCACTTGACGCAGAACTAGTACTCCTAACACCGCCCTCTCCCGCGAGCCCCATATAACCTCCCTCTTTCCCGGTGCCGGTCTGCACACTCCAATTCCCCCTCCTCCAAGCTCACGTATCATATCAAGATGTCCACGACGTGAGTCCGGTCCCACCTCTTCGTTCACTTTCACCGAGTCTACGTACTGATTCAAGCTTTGCATATTTTAGGCCTTACGACTCGTACCCTCCGGCGCCTGCCTATACAGGCTCTGAAGAAGACAAGGAGGCCACTCACGTAGACGTACGGTACCTCACGCGTACACCAAGCCCAACACCTTCAGAGGCCGAAGTGCTCAGCCCCCAGAAGAAGAAACGGCCAGGGATCATCCTGAACCTCCTTGACCCCGAGAAGTTGAAGAACCCCAGAGAGCTCAGTGAGTGCGCACTTCTAAGCTAGAAAGTGGCAGGCTCAACTGACGCTATCTGCACAGTCAAACTCCTCATCACCGGCGCCGTCATCGCGCTGCTCATTCTCTTTGTTATCTACCAGCAGAACATTGTAAATTGGCTTAAGCCCTTTGCGGACTGGATGCGTCGGTGAGTGTTGGCATTGTTCATTTGGCGGCCGTAGGACAACTACTGATGGTTGCATGCAGGACACCAGGAGGATGGCTCATACCTATCGCGATCCTCATCGTCCTGTCTTTCCCTCCCGTAAGTCGCTTAGAGCATTTGTATCGGGCAGCCACTGAGGAGACACGGACAGCTCTTCGGTCACGAGATCGTTGCCATCCTCGTAGGCGACGTATGGGGCGTCGGCATTGGCTTCGGTATCGTCGCGGCTGGAACCATTCTCGGAGAGTTGGTCAACTACTAGTGAGTGTGCGCTCCGTCCTGTGGCTTGTAACCGCGGCTGACCGCACGCAGCGTGTTCCGATGGTTCTGCATGGCAAGGGGTCAGAAGATGGAGGAGAAGAAGGTGAAATATGCCGTCCTCGCGGAGGTGATCCGGCAGGGCGGCTTCAAGATCGCAGTAGTCGTACGATACTCTGCCATCCCGGGGCATCGTGAGTGACGTTGCTCGCTGCACGCCATACTTCGAGCTCATCAGCATGCTCGACAGTGACCACGGCCATCTTTGCGACGTGTGGCATGAACGTCTTCACTTTCCTTGCCGCCGCCTTCCTCTCCCTGCCAAAGCAGCTTGCAACCGTCTACCTCGGTGATGCGCAGAGCACCGGTACGTTCGCCAGCTCTGTCTTCGTCTGCTCTACGATGATACTCACCTCCCGTCCTTCGTCAGATGCTAACAGCCGTACTACGCACACCGTGAAGACCGTCGTCATCGTCGCCACGATCCTCATCACCATCTTCGCGATGCGCTACGTCCGCTCCGAGCAGGACAAGGTGAAGGAGGCCGTCATCTACCGCAGGAGAAAGGCCAGGCAGGCGAAGCTCCGCGTCGCAGCCGGCATGGACCCCGAAGAAGCCCTCGACGCCGACCCCGCCATGTCCCCCCTCCTCGCCGGCCCGCAGCACGGCCAGTCCTCCCTGCAGGGCGTCACCGTGCACGCCCCCCAACCCGCACCCGCCCCCGCCCCCGCGTACGGCTTCGCGCCTGCCGCACCCTACCAGCCGTCCGGCAGCTCGCATCACTCGGAGATGTACGCGCCCGCGCTCGCGGCGCCCCAGGCGGGGTACGACGCGCGTGCGCGCAGCCCGTCGCATGCGCGGACCCCGTCCTCGGCGCCGTATGGCTCGGCGGAGGGCGAGACGGACGGCACGCTCCTTTCGGGGCTTGGGACGCGGATGGGGGGTGGCGGTCGTGCGGACCGCAAAGCGGAGAAGAGAGAGCGGCGGGCGGAGAGGAGAGAGCAGCGAGCGGAGAGGAGAGAGCAGCGCAGGGCGGGTTGGTGAATGTGTATAGAGCTACCAGCGGCAGCTTACATCATGGACATCTTATGACCAGCTAGCTAGACTACGCTATGTTGCAGAGATTTACCTTGAATAATTGCAACAGACCTGACATGATCTGTCTCTTCACGGACATTGAACTTCTCCGGCCGCCCTGCAACATGCCAATGCCAGACATTGTGAACAGATCCCATGCATTGAGAGAACAACTACTTGCTTTACCACTCGTATGATATTAAAAGCCCAGACACGTAACAATACACATACAATCGAGAAAACAACAGACGGGTATCCGACCGACTAGTGTCCCCAACAGTCCTTGAGATCCAAATTCGCGGGCTCTGCACGAAGACGCTGCACTCACAGCTCCTCTGTGAAGCGGCTGTCAGCGGGTGCTGCAACACCGCCAGCAGGGCCGGGCTCCGTAGTATCCTGGGTCGTACCTGTCGCACCTGCACCCTCCTCACCATCTGCGGCGACGTGTGGCGGCCGTCCCTCCGGAGCCTTCTCCTGTTGCCGCTTGCTTGGCCTGCGCGAAACTGTCGCGCCGTCCTGGTTCGCGGCAGGTTTCTTATCAGCCTGGAGACAAACACGTCAGTACTCCCCATTACTCGTCGGTCGCGGAAGAGACTTACTGGGTATCCGTTGGCACCGTACTCCACGTTGTGTGCTCCTGTGTGAGAGTACTCTGGAGGGCCGGTCTCATCGTCTGCTACGTCGCGAGCCTCCTCGTATACCGCGTCGTCTTCATCATCCTGCTCTTCTTCGACGCTCGACCCTTCCTCCGTGTCGTCCATGCCTTCATCTTCGCTCGTGTAACCAGCAGCTCTGACAGCGGCAGCAACGGGACCGCTACGCTCCATCTGCTCGCTAGCCACGAGGTACCGCGCGCAGAGCATTCTAATATCGTTCCACCACTCCATCATGTCGTCGTGGGACCGAGCGCGGAACGCCCAGGCGCGTCCACTCCCGTTACGCTTGCCTGTGAGAGTATTGCGAAGGCCACGGAGGGATCCTGTATGAGTAGTACCAGTGCCGTCCTTGCGTTCCTCGATATGGAACTTGTGACTCTTAGCGGAAGGCGACGACGGAGGACCAAGAGTGCAGAAAGGGAGGAAGAGGCTGAATTGTGGGCGATCTGCTAGAGCTGGGTCCGAAGAAGCGTACTCGTGGAGGAAACCTGCAGGGGTCAGGACGTAGTAGGCCTCGCGGTAAGTCCGAGTGTAGCGCTTCTTCCGCTCAAGTAACCCAGTATGTACCGGAATCACGCTGGGGTCGTCTTTGCTGGGATATGTTATATGCTCAGGATTGCGGAGAGGGGTCTCAGGATCGACCAGATGGTCCTCGCGAGCGGCGAAGGAGATCCACTCGCGATCAGGAGGGAGAGCTGCCATATCGCGCTCAAGAGTACCCCAGAGCTCGCGAATGCTGTTGTCCATGCGAGTACGCCATTCCGAAAATGTCGCCCATGCCGACTGGATGGCCTGGATGAGGGAAGCCTCGAACATGGCAGAAGAAGCTTGCGTGAGGAGGAGCGATTTTTGCAACGCGTTCTCGGTGTGGACTTGCTTTACGAGCTGACGTGCGACGGCCTGGTTGCCAACATAGGGGTCCGTTCTCGCTGTGACACTAAGGGGAGTGTTCTTCAGGATCGAAATGTAGGTTCCAAGGTCCCCGATGAGCTTTGCGGACAACTCGCGTTCCTTCGCTACGGCTGTCGCCAGTTTACCGGTATCATTTTGAATGTTCTAGCGTGCATCTGAGATATGCGCGTGGAAGAGGGTAGTTGCGGCGCTCATACCTTAATGTGCGCTTTGATTTCGACTCTTAGCTTCTGCAGGTGCTGCACGATAGAGCCGTCCACGGTGCGACCGAGATTGGCGTGTTGGTCTGCGATGGCGCGCGTTTTATCGCGGATACCGTAGAAGACATCCTGAGGCGACAATCAGACGCTGTTACAACGAGCTTCTCGTGATGAGACTAACCTGAAGACCGCCCTCGCCTAGGAACTGGTTGCCCGCGCGGAATGGGACTTGTATCACGGCACCGAGCTTGGTCATCTCCCTGGCGACATTGTTCTCGATGTCCGCTATGCCTTCAAAGTATGCGATGAGCTGTTTCACGATCGCCTTCCAGGCTGTGAAGCGTTCGATGAGTATGTCAGAGGGGCGCAAGTCGTGGGGCTGGATGTTCTTCTTGATGAGAGACTGGCTGCGCGAGACGGTTGAGCCATGTCTGCTGCCTGCGCGCGAGAGGGAGGTGGCACGAGATATGGAGACGGTGTCGTTGTTCATGGGGGCGAAGAGCAAAGGAGGAGTGGAGTGGACGAGACGCTAAGCATGGGCCATCTTATACTCTGCTCTCTTCGGACGCGGAAACATCAACCCACGCGTCTGCCGCCCGCGGCCCGTCTGACGTCATTCCCACTTCTCCCTCAATCTGGCAACCCTCCGCGATACATACTCAGCCTTACGTTTGGTACGCTCACCGATATCATATCGAGACTGGTGGGTTTAGCACTGAGCGCTGAGCAACAAACCATCCCCGGGTCGAAGGTCATAGTATACAGCATATTCGATGGCAACGTCATACGCAGCTTCCCCATAACCGTCAAGCCCAATCGTGCAACCGCCCACCCCCATCGTGAGCCAACCGAGGCGTGTTTATACGGGATCATATATCACATTATCATGCACAATCCTGACAAAGTGTGGACGTGAACACCTTCCACACGCTGCACTGAAGAGCAAGGGTCGTGACTCACGAATAGCCATACAGTTCGTATGTATGGCGCGCTTCAAGAGGTTCCGCACGGGGTTCGCCAACGCCAGCATCGCGCACTACGTTGAACGTCACCCACTGACGCTCTTCGTGCCTGAGGGGCCTGAGGAAACAGATGTACTCCAACGAAGAGGACAACGTTTTGGCAAAGACGTCGGCCGCGCGCGTCATGGTCGCCATCGATTGGGTGAGTTGCCTCGTTTGTTCAGGAAGCGGATGCTGCACTTCATCCCTTCCGTCGTCGTAAAGAGTAACGGCAGGGAGGTCGGCAAAATCTAGGTGTAACATCAGTAGCTTGAGCTTTCTGAGGGCTGAGAGCGAGCGAGCGATGGTGTCCTGGAAGAACGTGTGAGTGATTCTCAGGTTTTCTAACGAAAAGCGAGAGCGCCCACCACCGGTACTTCTAGCTCTCCGTCTGCACGATAACGGTGAACGCGTAAGCCGGTCAACAAGGGATACGACGACCCGACGTGACGCCACAGCTTCGCATCATCGTCATCGGCCTGGTACTCGAGCTCGAGATCGGTCAACTGCGGCGTCTGGGATCGTTTGAGGATATCCAGCATCTTGGAAGAGGTCAGAATCGCCGGAGACCACTTCGCTCCTGCCTCCGTCATGTACTCCCTGAGGATGCAGTGGTGGACGTAGTAACGCGGCCAGCATGGTAGGGACAGCCGCCGCAACGTCCCCGGTAGATGCGCGTACAGTTCGTCGTCAGGATTCGGATGCGTGACAGTGAGCTTCTCGAGGTTCTGGATCTGGCATCTCCCGGAAAACGAAGAGGGCCATATGGGCGGAGGCGATGAACGTGCTGGCTCGGCCAGCACGAGCGACAGGGTACGAAGGCGGGGCATCTTGCGAAGCAACTTGACGAGCGGCCGTGACCTGTTCTTGCGCTCGCCACGAAGGGAGAAGTCCCGGAGCGCTGGCCAATCCCAGGTCTCCATTGCAGTCAGAGGCGAGGGTTCAGAGGGAAGAATGAGGCGCTGTAGAGAGCGACAAGCACGACTTAAGATGAGGTGTAATGTCTCCCTTTCAGTCGGGATGCGTCGCGGCGGGTGGAGACTGAGCGATCGCTCAAGGTGGAACGTTTCCAAGGGAGCGATGGAGACGAGTTCCGCGTCTGGCGGAAGTCGGTCGTCTGGATGGCAGATGGGTCCACCAATGGCGATACTGCGCATGCGAGAAGTGCCAAGGACTGCTGCAAGCACGTACCACGGGATGCCGGGAACGTCGAGGTCGTATTCCCAGACAGGTTGAACAATCCTGACGGAGTGTAGACGCGGCATGGAAGTTAAGGCCTCGTAGACATACTTGCCCAATTTCTTGGCCGCAATTGAGCGCCGCAGTGGGTCCAATATACGCTCTGGATCGTTCAGCTCATAATCTTCGTCCTTGTATTTCGGCAGGTCTCGCCTTGCGAAGAATCCGTAGAAGTCGAGTTCCCTAGGGGCATTGTCAGCGTGAAAAAATCGCATGGACGCGACGGAAAGAAGCGCTCACTGTATATATGGCCACAGGGATGGAGGGATGAATTCAGGATCTTCGGATTTATCAAGTAATCTGGACTCGACAAGGCATTTGCGGAACAGGACAGGGCTGCACGCATTTCTGATCCACTTGCATGTCAATGATAGCTCACACAAGGATCTTCCAGGCTGCAGTTCTCGGAAGATGGTATAAAGCACGTCCTGATCCAAGCGACTTAGAGAGTCCTATATAGTGTCAGCCTCATCCCGATGAGAGAGGCAAACCGCTATTCACCGAATTCATGATGGTCTTTGGCGCAAGCGCGCGAGCGATCGCGGATGGGTTGGACGAGAAAGCAGAATATACCTCCGCTGCACGATTCGGCGGTTAGATAACTATGACAGAGCTCAGGTTCGACAAACAATGATACACACCGTCAAGGCATCCGGTGCTTATATTCACTGTTGGAACATCATTCTCCTCTCTATCTCCTCCTTCTGTTTCTCCTTGACACTCGATACGCGTTTCCCTTGGAACAAAGCACTACAACCAGCCTAGTCGCTGATTCCATTAGCAGAGCGAACGGGTCCTTCTAGTTCGTATAGCTGAGTCGTGTTAACGACAAGAAGCAGGGGGACATGCAGCATACGTTCTTTGAGCGCATGATTGCTGGGTGAGCGATTCCGAGGCCATGTGAGGAAGCCTTTTGAAATGATGCCTATGTGCCGTGGGCGGCCTTCGTTGCAGTGAAAGCAATAGCTATGTATTCGCCTTCAGGCAAACGCATGGAGAATTTCGAAGGGTGCTTACAGTCGAAGGGAGTCCCTAAACGGATGATTAGCTTCGGACGTCAGATCAGGCGATAGGTGCCTGGGCTAACGCGAACTCAACGCACCTGGCTCAGTTGTATTCTCGAGCTCCCTGGAAAGACGGTGCCATCCTGCCCTTATTGTTTCCGCAACCTGGAAGATGATCAGAATGCAGTGCACGGAGATACGGTCAGCTGCACTGATAGTTGACAGCAATATCGCCGTGCTGCATACAGACTGCTAGAGCACCGAAGTGTGTCGACGGTCTGATCTACATACGTGTCTGTCCATCGTTGACGGTGTCAGCTGTGCTGGAGGGTGCTGCAGAGTTGCATGTACAAGTGTGATCGCGATGTTGCAGAGTCTCATTCTCGACGGTGCATTGATAAAGCAGAGCTACAGCTTTGTATCTTCCCGAATCATGCTATACATGCGCTATGAGTGAGCATCAGCCATCTCGCGGCAATTCCAAATCTTCTGGGCCGAAGCTATCGGGGAGAAGCTCTCCGATGCTGGTCTCTTTGATGCCTCCGTCGGGCTCGCCTCCCGCGAGGCGCTTTTCGTAATCGGCAGGGACGAGCAGGATAGGCATGTTCAGTGCGCAGAACTCGCGGATGACTTGGCGACACATCCCGCAGGGCGAGATGGCGGATGCGACGTCCCTGTCAGATGTTTACAAGTTCAGCCTTCGCCTTCGTATCGAGCGAGCATGTTACTCACGTGACCACAGCGAGCGCGGTGAAGGAACGTATGCCTTCGCTCTACGGCATAGAAGGAGAATTCAATGACACTAACACCCGCAATAACACAAAGAAGAGACTAACAACTGCTTTGACTAGCGCTGTCCTCTCAGCGCAGATGGTGCCGCCTAGAATGTCGTCGATACGCGTGAGCAGCTTCAGTGAGCAGATCTGCTAACTTACCGTACGAGGCATTCTCTATGTTGGCACCTGTGATGACTTGTCCCGTAGTAGTGAGTAGCGCAGCACCCACACGGAAGTTGGAGTATCTGCAGTACGCAAACTCTTTCGCTGCACAGGGAGCGGACAGCGAAGCAAAAGCCGGCCAAGGAAGCAGATGCGATTGTAGAATCAAGCAGCGAACCCGGAGCAAACATCAGATTAGCGTACCTGCGAAAGCACCTTTGACGAGACGTTGGCGGTCATCAGGCTGTAGACTCCATGTCGAGGCAGACATGATGGCAGTCCAGAGCGAAAAGTGGTGCAGTAACCACAGCGGCCATGGTGGACCCAACCGGACGGACGAGATAACATTCTGTCCAAGAAAGGCAAGCCACCTAGATAGCGCCAAAGCACGTGGTCGTCTACGAATCCAACGAGTTCACGTTTGGGACATTGAGGACAGTCAGGCAACAGTATCCACTGCACGATGAGTTGACTGTCAATCTGGAAGAAGTGTACCGCTGGTTCCAGGCCGAGTGAGCGAGGGAGCAGATACATGAAGGCGGTAACCCTAACCCCTGCGGGGTTGCCGGCTGGGCCCGGAAGAAGCCGAGGCGTGAGGAAATTGGCGGTCGGGGGAGCTCGTCACCGTCTCGTCCGACGTGCTCCTCATTCCCAACAGCGACCACCTCCCTTCCCTCTTCTTCCTTCTCGCGCCCTCCTCGACATGGTGCGCCCCATCTCCGCCCGCTTGGCGCAGGCCGTCCGCCCTCGCCGTCTTCCCCAGTCCAACCCTCGCCTGCGCCAGCAACAGCGCTTCGCGTCGTCGACCCCGACCTCGGAGGAGATGCAGAAAAAGGCCCAGGACGTATTTGCGTCCGTGCAGAAAGGTCTGGGTCAGGCCTTTGAGGCGGGGAAGAAGTTCCTTGGCCCTGTAGGGGAGAAGGCTGGCAACCTGTTGGGAGGTACGTGTTTCGCCGCGACCCCCGCTTCTTAGCTTTTGCTGCGGCAGATACACTTTCGACGCGTTCAGTGCGGTCTACGCGTAAAACAAATACTGACCGTGTTTGCTCTTTAGCCTACCGCGAGCCCCTGCAGTACAACTTCGCCGTTTTCCGTGAAGTTCTCAAGCAGGTCTATGTCGCGGAGCGTCTCCAGCCTCCTCCGCTTTCAGCCTTCGCCTCCGTCTACTCCACTCTCTGGTCTCGCGCTCGCAACCCTCAGTACTGGCGCGAGCTTGCACGGTCAGGTGACCTCACCAAGGTCGGCATCTACGCGCTCGAGGCGTACGGTATTTTCAAGGTACGTGTCCAGGATCCAGTAGAAATGGGCCAACCGCCTCATTGCATTCTCCACAGATTGGTGAAATCATCGGACGTAGAAGCCTCGTCGGATACAACATCCAATAGACTGGTTTTGCCTCTCGCGCTGTAAATTCGCTTTAATATGCATGCCCGAATGCGCTCACTTTTTCGTCACTCCACCGTGGATAATCTGAACATTCCACCTGAGGGGCACATCTTTGTGTGATGCGCAATGTTTCCGGGGTTGAGCCTCGCCAACATCGTCGCCTCCCCATACAGTGGGCCGGTCATGAAGTCCACGTGTTGCTCGGTCTAATCTGTTTCCTAACGCTTCGATACATGAATGCAGCCGTGTGGTCCAGACGTCGCAGCTGCCGCAGCACAACGTGCTGCGGCATTCCGCAACAGATAAATGATGCTGTACTGCGCCCTGCGATTGCTCGTTGACCCCCTCATAGCGATTGTACACCAAGCAAGACCCTCTGCGCAAACATGTCTACCCTGAAAGTGCCACAGCTACTCGCTCAATCGAGGCTCATGCTTCAAGACGACTTAACATGCTTCAGGTAAGCGTTATATGCATGTATGGCATGCTCGGAGGCTTAGCTATTGCTCAACATTTGCTTGTGAAGCCTACCTTCGGTATGTCGCTCTCAATGTCAGATCGAGTCTTGTGATTCAATATGTCACCCCAGTTGGAAAGTACGGAGACGACTCTTCGCGAGATGTTGGTGTCGGTCCGGCGACGATTGAATCAACAAGCACCTGTACATCGTCTTCCGGCCGAGATACTAGTCTGCATTTTCAATGCCGCCTCTGAACGCCCGACGGTTTGTCTTGCATTTAAATGGACCGTGTCAGTATCTTACTGTTACTTTTAGGACGCAACACCCATACCGTACCCGAAATCTCTGATAACATTGACACACGTCTGCCACCGATGGCGCAGTATCGCCTTGGAACATCCCTCGCTATGGATTAATATCGTCGCGGGCTCTTCGTCTGCTCTCGTCTGCGCGGAACGCGCGGAGGGTTTGCCTCTCAGCGTATCGCTGTCTCTTACCACCAAAGGGAACCTAGAGCAAAGGAGGGTTCTGAAGCGTCTGTCGTCTCGCGTTACCGCTCTTTCATTGCAGGCAAGTTCATTGGCCCAAAGGTGGCTCCCGGAGTTTTGCGGGATTTTAGCATCCCTCACCCCGTCTCTATCCTCTCTTCGCATTGTGATAAAACCGTCACGGCACCCGCGTGTTCACTCCCATCCCTTTTTCCCGCCGGGCAACAGCAGGTGGTCCCCTGCCAGACTAGCCAGCTCCCTCAGATCGCTATCCCTTGATTCACCTCATCCTATGTTTCCCCCTCTCTCTTGTCCTGCGCTCACCGCACTCAAAGTCGTGTTTCGTTCCGAAGAGTCGTTCGAGTCGTTCACTGCCTTTCTCCGCGACATCCCCACCCTTGAGGACTTGAATATGGTGATACACGTGCAACGGTCCGACGACGATCCTTCCACGTCCCGTGCCCAACCGTCCCTCCCGCCGTCTACAATTTTACCCTGCCTTCGCCGGCTCCGCATCGCGATGGCAGGGTTCGCAGCTGACCTGGCTCTAGTCAACCTAGTTCCTGCCTCCCAAGCTGCCGCCGCGAACTCAACGTCTTCGGCGACCATCCGGACACCGAGAGGGTCGCGCGTCTCTACTCCATGGGTGATCGGCGATCTGGTCCTGGATGTCAATACCGACCGCATCAACTACCACGTATCCGGGAGGAGCGTCTCACCCTCCAAAGCCGGCCTGCAGGTGTTTGCCGTCCTCCGGTTTCCGTGGGAGTGTGAGGGCTGGTGGAAGGGCTCGTGGCGGCAGGGTGGGTCAACAACTCCAGCACGCCCGTGGTTCGCGGCGGATGTGAAGGCGTTGCGCTTTACCGTCGGTTCCCAATCCATGCACGACTACGATTGCTATCGCGCCTACGTACAGGACGATCGATGTCCTGGGTGCCTTCTTTCGTGGCTCTGCGACCGCTGCGCGTTCAGGCCGGCTCTAGACGTCGACGCCCGGCTGAATTCCTTGCCGTCCCTGGAGAAACTGGTGATCAGAGCGAAGGCGTGCGGCGAGATCCTATCTCAACTCTGCACCTTCCTCGCTCAGGCCTCGCCCGGGGGTTGCCCCGTCCTCCGAACGCTCGTCTTGTCGCTTCTGCGCGTTCCCTACGCCCTCGAAGATATGCGGCCCCTTTTCGACGCATTGGAGCGCAGAGTCGCGGCGGGGGGGGGGGGGGGGGCAACCCGCTCGAGAACCTCGTCCTCTGCACTCCTCTACACGCCGGCCCGGACTACTCGGTGTACAACCGACTGCATGGGGTCCGCTGGGTGACTTTCTCGAGTATCGACCCGAGCTCTTCCGGCATTTCGAGGGAATGGGCCAATAGTGACCTGACGGGCAGGAGTGACATGTCATACGACGAGGCGTGGGCGGCATTTGCGTCGCGCAGTGCGCGCCAAGCGTGGGATCAGTACATGAGGAGGAAATTTTACTTTATACGCCCACATTGTTGCGACCCGTATGTCGACACGTACTCCGTCACGTAGCACTAGTACTGGTCATGTATTGGCTACCTATGTCTCTCACGCGGATACCTTAGTACGCGATGTGCGTCCCGGATCGTTCTCGCTCGCGTCAGTCCGAGTCCTCACTGTGCACGACATATTGATGAAATGAGCATGCTCTCGTCTCGTCCTGCAGCTAAATCTCATTTGAGAATATGTGCCACTTCCCTCACCGCTACGTAAGGGCGGCAGTAGCAACAGCCTGAGGAAGACTCAGAGAGTCAAGTGCCAGTAGCAGGGCGATCCGCCGCCGGATCAGTACTGTCAGAGTATTATTCGCCTTCGCTGGCAAATCGACGGTGCATGCCTCAAATGAATCCCGAGCGCGTACGCACGTACGGGAATTTCCTATTCGCGATGTCCCTAGGCAGACTATTGATAGTTGCGGCTTGGCGCAAAAGCGCAGCCAGGTTCCAACAGCTGGAACATTTTGGTCGATCCCTTCGGGTAAGCCACTCAATATGGCAAGTATAGTATTCGAAGTTCAGGGGTTCTGTTGTGAACCGGCAGGTCGTGTGGACATCAGCAAGTGTGCGGTTAGTAGGAACACATGTGTTTAGCAAACGTCTCTTGTAACTCGAGAAGTTCTAGTCGCAATTGAGGCATTCGATGCGGAGTGCGACATCGAACGACGCCGGTTGTTTTGTGACTTGTTGGGCCAGAGGCACATATCAGCACCTGCGTCCATCATGCGCATCATCGGGTTCCGCAGGCTTTGGAGTATATGGAATCCATCAAATTCACAATAAGGGATATCTGCACGAAAACTGAGATGAGCCGGTTCCACGCCGCTTTGTCTGAGTAGTGACCAAGAGGGACCCAGTTAGGCGGCAGCATGCCATGCCACCGGCCGCCACCCGCACGCCCACTGAAAGCGCCCATTGTCACAGTGGGCGTCTCATCATGTTCGACTTGATGCTCTCTCTCGTCCTAGTGCAACTACGCGCATGACCATCACAAGACCTGCAGACTTACAGCAAACTCATTCCAGACTTTGAAACATCTTGATCATATTAGATCATCGCTACAGTAGAGCCTAAACTCGCCTCCCATCAGATTCAAGCCAGGGAGTCAACAAGAAATCGAGTCGCAAGCGTTCAAACAATCGTGCTCGTACAGCAGCTTGATCATAGAATTAGTGGACCTGCTGGAACCGCAAGGTATGCTTCCCCATTGTCTCCGACTGCGCATACTGATCGGTGCGATTCGCAGCCCGCCCTGAGCCATTCCAACGCTTGGCTCGGAGATCATTTTTGCGACCAGTCAAAGCACGCACTCCAGGATTGAGTTCCATAAAGGTGAGGCGTAACCCGGGTAATCATTAGTTGACGTCTCGTGCTCACCAGAAACTCCGCCAGTTCGACTTGCAATAGCGCAGGCGTGGCCGAACTAGGCGCTCACTAGTGCTCGCTTCTCCCTCCATTGTCCTGTTTAGCCACCCACCACCACCACGTATCCTTCCACAGTTCGGCCACACACGACATCTACACTATAAAATGTCTATTTCAACATGCTCTTCCTTCGGCTCTTCCAGCTGGTCGAGCGACTCAGGTATGGCCACCCATGCCAGTCCTCACAAGCTCAAGAGCCCTGGCAATATGGCTAACACGAAAGCAGATGTCACCAGAGATAGCGAGGTCGTTAGGAATGGGTGGGCGAGCGAGCTGCGAGGTCGCTTGCAGCTGTTCGACCACGACGTCGACAACTTCATCGAGACGTTGCTACCTTCCGCCACCCCCTTCACTTTGAACGACGATGTGGACGACTCCTTCGCGACGTACGACCCTTCGCCCGGCCACGAAGTGGAAAGCTACCCCGACCTGGTACGTGGCACATCCTGCAGCAATCATGATGCTCTATCCCATTGATACCCATCCGCAGTTGGCTGGTTTGCAACGCCTTGTATCGCCCTTCGAGGACGCGAAGAAGCTGTCCTTCAGCAACACCAGTGGGAACCCCATACAATTCCCCTTCGGCGCTTTCCAGTCTCAGCACCACCACACGAAGCCCGACATCTCTGTTTCAATGCCAGGACAGACGATCCGGACGCCTCCACGATGGCAGGACATCGCGATGGTCATCGAAGCGAAAGGCTCGGCCGCCGACGACCCTTTTCCGCGCAGCGGACAGGAACACCAGGCGACCATCGACCAACTGGCTAAGAGTGCGCGAAGCTTGCTGCTCGCTCATGGGCTGCTGTCTGCGTTCGTCATCGGGATCTACAGCACTACGGTACGACTGGCCCGCTTCGACCACACATGCGCACTTGTGTCCAGGCCGTTCGACATCAAAACGGGCGGCGGCGCGCGTCTGGTGCAGAAATTTTTCTGGCATTTCACCCATCCCCTGGTCGGTGCGACTATCGTCGGCGCGGATCCTACCGTCATGCCGCTGGATGCGGCGAGCCAGGCGTGGGTGAAAGCACAGTTGCAGCGCGCAAATGCGAAGAATTGGCAGGAGCACGTCATTGAAGTTGACAAGGGGAGACGTATGGAGGTATACGACGAGAAGACGGGAAAGTGCGTGCCCTATCTTGCCTACCACGTTGTCGACGTCAACGGTCGACTGTTCTCCCGGGCCACGATGGTTTGGAGGGCCATCGTGGATACGCGCATCTGGTCGAACGGCAAGCTCGTGCCCGATCCGTCATCCGCAACGAACGTGGTCAGGCCTCAAATCTTGAAGGAAGCCTGGCGTCAGGTTGTTCGAACGGCGGAGACGAAGTTCTATCAGCGGCTCGACGAGAAGATTCCGGATGGAGAACGGCATGGACTGGCGAAGATGGTATGCGGCGGAGACATCGGCGAGTACGAGCTGCGGTGGTGGGAAGAGACGAAACGTCGCCGGCATCGACCTCCACTCTCCGTACGCTCCCGTGCAGGTCGCGGGCAGTCGCTCGACGGTTCAGGGGCCCAACCTGACATCGATTCCGAGTCTCCAGATGACGCTCCTGCACTAGGTGTTGCAGCCAGGGCCGCGTCAATGTTCTCCTCGCTCGGCAATGTATCCCCGTCATCACTGGATCACCATACCCAGGCTGCGGGAACCCAAGGAGAGGTCCCGCGCCCCGACTTTCCCTTGCCGTACCCTCAACATCAAACGTATTCGTGGCGACTCATCGATATGCAGTACTCGTACCTCGAGCGTAGCCACATGCGCATCGTAGTAGACGAAGTTGGCCGTAGTCTCACAGAATTTAGGTGCACGCGCGAGCTGGTTGCAGCCCTTCGAGATGCCGTGATAGGTGAGTACTGGTGTGAATGAGTTGTAATGCTCAGGCGATGCTGACAAGGGCATAGGGCATCAGCAGGCATGGCTCCGCGCTGGCATTCTTCATCGGGACGTCAGCGTTGGGAACATCCTGATAGTAGATGAACCTTCATCGGAAGCATCTAGCTGTGGCTTCCTCCATGACTTCGACTACAGCTCGATGACACCGGAAGAAGATCCGGATACAGCTCCCGCCGCTGATGCCGCGCCATCGACTCAGAAGGAACCCCTAAGTTCGGAGGCAACAGCGCCAGACCCTGCAGACAACAATGGTCGCAAGGAGCGGACAGTGAGTACTCCTCTGACGCATACCTCAGGTTGTCGAATGCTGACAGACGCTGTAGGGAACCTACTATTTCATCGCATACGACCTCTTGCTGTCGCAATCGAGGAACGTCATCCATACCGCTCATCACGACCTGGAGTCTGCGTACTGGATCTTGATATGGGTGGTGCTCCGACACACCAACTGCTCCATGAACGACCAGACGCCGGCACAGATATCCAAGGAGCTGTTCGTGTACGGCAACGACCGCAAGAGCCTCCGGGCGAAGAGGAGCTTCGTCGAGGAAGTTGCCATGGACGGTCTCATCGTCCACGGGAACGAGCCGTTGACGAAGCTGATCTCAGCGTTTTCTGGGCTCGTCACACGACAGCACGATGCGACGGTGGCGCTCAGGACAGGCAAGAAGGCGGCCGACGACGATTCAGGGAAATTGACCTACGAAGCTGTTCTGGAGCTGTTCGACGGCGCACTGGCTACCGACGTTACATGGCCCGTGGACGACTGGCAGCGCTGCAAGTTCTTCGATCGGGATGTGCGCACTGTAGGCACCTCTTTCCTCGACCAAACGCCCGACCAAGCGGCGGACTCCGCCGCAGCTGCTGAACGCGGTCATGGCAAGGCTGCAGGCTCAAAGTCACGCTCTCAGGCTCGTCACGGCACGGGCAATCCAAAATCATTAGGACGCATCCCGAGCCGCGCTTCCTCGAAGCGGTCGCGCGCGGAGCCTACCGGTGGCCCCAACAAGCGGCCCAGAACAGCGGGCACCATGGCTCCGCCCCCGGTGCCGCACTCCGCGCCCTCTGCGAGCGGGTCGTCCCATCCTGCTCCGGCCTCTACCTTCAGAGCTCGCGGGACCCGTAGTGATCCTCCTCCGCAACCTGTTCGATCGAGTGCTCGGCTTGCTGCGAAGCTGCAGTCGGCGGGTCCAGGCTCCGCTGTCTGACCATTATCAGCCGAACAGACTTGCCACTCGAATCAGGTTTCCTATCCCCATGGACCGTTCTGGCTGTATAATATGATTTTAATTGTTGGTCGACTTGTATCAATATTACATCGAGCATCCTTGATCCTCCAGGTTTGAGATCTGTCTATGACTTGTAAGCCTTCGCCGCTTCACCGCCACTTACCACACTACGTGCCAGCAAGCCCATACAGTGCCAGGGGAGGGATAGGCGGCTCAGTGCAGTGCGAATAACATGCCTTCATCATCATGTAGCACGGTGTTTCTGGTGGTAAGTTGTACCTCTCCGATTTGACGTCGTTTATGGTAGATTCGGCGCTACAACCACCGCATTCGCCAACTTCGATACCACTCGGACCTTCTAAGTGCAGCACTTACCTACGTAAGTGTTAGCGAGTGTGACTCACCGCACCAAGAGAATAGTGCCCTTGTCGTGATACATCCGATCAGGGAATGTATACCTGTCGTGTACGAGGTCCGAGGTCGAGTGACTGCCAGTGGACTCAGTGATGAATCCGACAGAGCTGTGGGCTGTCGGTATGTAGGGGTGAGTCCGCCAGCTGTGTCGAAGGGATCAACGTGGGAAGACCTCAGAGAAAGAGAGAGAGGGGGAGAGAGGGAGAGCACAGGCATCAAGTGTGGTGATAAAGACTGTGGTGCGCGCGCGGGGTCGATTCAGGGCGTAACGTCACGTAGTACTCTCCTACATGTACATGCTATAGATACAAAATATAAACTGAAAACTCGCCGCTGGTGTCGTACGGAAGAATATTATATCGGAAGCAAACTCAACCTGGTCCGGCGGCAGATCGCCCAGCCGCGCGGACTCCCTATCATCGGACAGGCTATTAGCGAGTAGTCACTTGGTATGGAAAGTACAGAGTTTACTGGCCAGTTACTTATATGCACATGCCGGATGATACTGATCTGTAACTCATAGAAGCTTGGCTTGTCAAATTTCAAGACATCGATTCGGAGTGCGACATCGAGGAGCGTTCGGTTCGTTGGACCCGGGGTAAGCGTCAACGCGGGCCATCGGGTTCCGAGTCTGCAGGCTGACGAGTCTAAGTATGCTGTATCAAACTTCGATGCAGTAGGAACCAACCGCCCATAGATGATTCGTATCCGGCACTGCGGCCATCCTTAGACATTTACATCGTTTGAGAGGTCAGTACTCCGAGGGACCAAGTTGTACTTATCCACTGTAGCCTATTAGTATATGTATTATGTACTACTACTTATGTGAATGCCGCCACCCACAAGTCCCGAAGCGCCCATATTGGCACAGTGGGCGTCTCGTCAGCTTCGAATTCGACCTGACGCTCTCTCTCGTCCTAGTGCGACTACGCATGCTGTGACTGTCATACTGACCTGCTGATGTACAGCAGATTCATGCGAAACTTTGAGATATCGATATCTTGACTTTATAAGAGGGAATCGTAAGTGCTTCACCTCTATAGCCTAGACTCGCCACTCATCAAATTCAAATGACTGTAGCTGTCACGGTCTCGTACGGCCGGAAACTTCACTGGAATTCGAGTCACAAACGTTCCAACCGTCGCGTTCGCACATAAAGAGCAGCGCATCCCGCGGATACTGAAAGGTACGTTTCGCCATTGTCTCCGACTGCGCATACTGATCGGTGCGCTTCGCAGCACGCCTGGCTCCGGTTTCATCTCTGCGGCCAGTCAAAGCGCCCACTCCAGGATCGAGTTCCATAAAGGTGAGGCGTAAGCTGGGTAATCAGTAGTTGACGTCTCGTGCTTACCAGAAACTCCGCCAGTTCGACTTGCAATAGCGCAGGCGTGGCCGAACTAGGCGCTCACTAGTGCTCGCTTCTCCCTCCATTGTCCTGTTTAGCCACCCACCACCACCACGTATCCTTCCACAGTTCGGCCACACACGACATCGACGGTATAAAATGTCAATTTCAACATGCTCCTCCTTCGGCTCTTCCAGCTGGTCGAGCGACTCAGGTATGGCCACCCATGCCAGTCCTCACAAGCTCAAGAGCCCTGGTAATATGGCTAACACGAAAGCAGATGTCACCAGGGATAGCGAGGTCGTTAGGAATGGGTGGGCGAGCGAGCTGCGAGGTCGCTTGCAGCTGTTCGACCACGACATCGACAACTTCATCGAGACGTTGCTACCTTCCGCCACCCCCTTCACTTTGAACGACGATGTGGACGACTCCTTCGCGACGTACGACCCTTCGCCCGGCCACGAAGTGGAAAGCTACCCCGACCTGGTACGTGGCACATCCTGCAGCAATCATGATGCTCTATCCCATTGATACCCATCCGCAGTTGGCTGGTTTGCAACGCCTTGTATCGCCCTTCGAGGACGCGAAGAAGCTGTCCTTCAGCAACACCAGTGGGAACCCCATACAATTCCCCTTCGGCGCTTTCCAGTCTCAGCACCACCACACGAAGCCCGACATCTCTGTTTCAATGCCAGGACAGACGATCCGGACGCCTCCACGATGGCAGGACATCGCGATGGTCATCGAAGCGAAGGGCTCGGCCGCCGACGACCCTTTTCCGCGCAGCGGACAGGAGCACCAGTCGACCATCGACCAACTGGCTAAGAGTGCGCGGAGCTTGCTGCTCGCTCATGGGCTGCTGTCTGCGTTCGTCATCGGGATCTACAGCACTACGGTACGACTCGCCCGCTTCGACCACACATGCGCACTTGTGTCGAGGCCGTTCGACATCAGGACGGGCGGCGGCGCGCGTCTTGTGCAGAAATTCTTCTGGCATTTCACCCATCCTCTCGTCGGTGCGACTATCGTCGGCGCGGATCCTACCGTCATGCCGCTGGATGCGGCGAGCCAAGCGTGGGTGAAAGCACAGTTGCAGCGCGCAAATGCGAAGAATTGGCAGGAGCACGTCGTTGAAGTTGACAAGGGAAGACGTATGGAGGTATACGACGAGAAGACGGGAAAGTGCGTGCCCTATCTTGCCTACCACGTTGTCGACGTCAACGGTCGACTGTTCTCCCGGGCCACGATGGTTTGGAGGGCCATCATCGATACGCGCATCTGGGCGAACGGCAAGCTCGTGCCCGATCCGTCATCCGCAACGAACGTGGTCAGACCTCAAATCTTGAAGGAAGCCTGGCGTCAGGTCGTTCGAACGGCGGAGACGAAGTTCTATCAACGGCTTGACGAGAAGATTCCGGATGGAGAGCGGCATGGCCTGGCGAAGATGGTATGCGGCGGAGACATCGGCGAGTACGAGCTGCAGTGGTGGAAGGAGACGAAGCGTCGCCGAGACCAATCCGCGTCTACCGTGACCTCCGACACCGACAATGCGCATTCACGCGGAAGAAGAGGCCCGCCCCAGCCTGACACCGAATCACCGGCTGACTCCCCCTCGTCGGGAGTTGCATACGAGGATTCAATGTTCTGTTCGCTAGGCAACGCACCGTCGGTGTTGGACCACGAGACACACGAGACACAGACGGCGGACGGCGCAGGAGAGGTTCCACGTCCCGACTTTCCGTTGCCGTACCCTCAACATCAAACCTACTCCTGGAGACTGGTCAACCCTGAGTTTGAGCATCTCGAGCGCAGCCATATGCGAATTGTGATCGATGAGGTCGGGCGCCCCTTGACAGAATTCAAGTCTACGCGTGAGCTGGTCGCGGCGCTTCGAGACGCGGTGAAAGGCAAGTGTTTTCATAGAGCTAACGACCTTGCCAGAATGTTGTTGACCGGCAATCTGCAGGACATCAGCAGGCATGGATCCGTGCTGGGATTCTCCACCGGGACGTGAGCGTGGGGAATATCCTCATCGTTGATGAGCCTCGGGAAGAGACGCCCAGCATTTGCGGCTTCCTCCACGACTTTGACTACAGCTCGATGACCTCTCACACCGACAAGGCTTCGGTTTCTACCTCCACTGCCGAAGCGCCATCTTCTGCGAACGATCCGAAGGCCTCAGCGGCCACCGCAGACAATTCCGCGGACAACAACGGTCGCAAAGAGCGAACGGTGAGGGACCTCTCGTTTTCTGCGAACGTCTGCTGTAGATGCTCACCGAGGCGACAGGGGACTTACTACTTCATGGCATACGGCCTCTTGTTGACACACATCAAGCGGGTCATCCACGACGCCCATCACGATCTGGAGTCGATCTACTGGATTCTGATATGGGTCGTCCTGCGACATACCGACTGCTCTATGGGCACCAAGAAGCCGTCACAATTGTCCGCCAGCCTCTTCGTCTACGGCGACGACACGGCAAGCTATTCAGCCAAGAGGACCTTCGTCGAAGAAGTTGCCATGGCCAGCCTCACGGTGCACGGGAACGAGCCCTTGACGAGGCTGATCTCAGCCTTCTCTGACCTCGTCACCCAGGAGCACGGTGCAACAGTGGCGCTGATGATGGGGAAGAAAGCTCCCGACGACCACTCGGGACGACTGACCTACGAAGCTGTCCTCGGAGTACTCGACCGCGCGCTCGCTCCTGACATCAGATGGCCCGCGGACGACTGGCAGCGCTGCGCGTTCTTCGATCGGGATGTGCGCACTGTAGGCACCTCTTTCCTCGACCAAACGCCCGACCAACCGGCGGACTCCGCCGCAGCTGCTGACCGCGGTCATGGCAAGGCTGCAGGCTCCAAATCACGCTCTCGTCGCAGCACCAGCGGCCTGAAATCGTTAGGACGCACTGTCCCAAGCCGCGCTTCCTCGAAGCGGTCGCGCGCGGAGGCTACCGCTGGCCCGAACAAGCGGCCCAGAACTGTAGGGACCGGAACCATGGCCCCGCCCCCGGTGCCGCATTCCGCGCCGTCTGCCAGTGGGTCGTCCCATTCTGCTCCGGCGGCCTCCGCGTCCGCGCCCAGAGCTCGCGGGACCCGTAGCGATCCTCCTGTACGAACGAGCGCTCGCCTCGCCGCGAAGCTGAGGTGCGCGGGTTCAGGCTCTGGCCCCGCTGTCTGACCGCTATCCGAGTCACTGGCAAGTCCGCCGATTCCCTGCATGATATGTATGTACTTATATACCCATCATTGGACCGCTCTTCGGGCTGCTGTGTGCTTGCCTTCTTCACGCGACGTGTATTTGATTCGGCATCCTGTGCTGTGTACTCTGGAAGCCTCTGTATACTAGTGTTCGCCATTCAAATCTCTACAACACTGTGCACAGATATGTGAACCCATGCATGCAGTGGCATGCATAAGCGCAAGGGTAAGCGGTCCCAGCGAATGGTACACCCTCAACGTGTAGCAGGCTGTTTCCGGTGACAAGGACCCCTTCGACTTCTATGGGACGCCCACTGGCAGCTCATGACGGGGTACCTTATCGTCCAGTCTCAATACCACGACCTTCTAAGCGTCGCGAACACGTAGTACATCGAAAGAGAGGTACGCGATAGGACTACTGCTCACCGCACCGTACCAAGAGCTCCCTGAGCCGCATCGAACGTCTGCAAAGGAAAAGCACATGTGCTTTCATCCTCGCGCGCCTTTACTACATAGCAGGAGTCTGAGTACTTATACCCATTATAGCTAGAATACAAGACGGCTATATTCTCGATCGAGGCCGCAGCGCAGGCACCACAAATACACGGGAGATGAATCTGGCTGATCTGGAGTAGTAGAGAGAAGGGCAGAACAGAAAGGAGACTCTCGACGAGGGGAACGAACAGAACAAGAACAGGAAACCAAACGGCAACAGCGAGACGAGTATGCGACCAGCTGTCTACGACGTCCGGCGGGGCCCGCATGCGCGACATATGTATGTATCTACATACCGAACCACAGCCACAACACGTACATTAAATATCGAGTATAGTGCGCGTGCATGCGGGTCCGCGGCGACAGCTGCATTATCACGACCGACGCGCGCGCGCCTTGCAACGTCCTTCGGGCAGCGCGCGCGTACACCAGGTCGTCTGTGCGTAAGCGTAACGTATCAATACACATAACCTATCATCACCACAATCATCATTATCATCATCATTATCGCGACGGCGCGCACGCGCGGCGTGGCGGAGGCACATCGTGTGTGCGTGCGTCCGTTCCTATCCTCCGTGTCCGCAACCGTGACTTCCCGGCGTCTTGCATGGGATACGCGAGTGGCCGCCAGCTGGTCTGGTCGCCGTGGCGTACCGAATATATGCATCGTGTAGGGTGGAGAGGTGCGTCGAATACCGAGTCGGGCGAGGGCTGGGCCCGGATGCCTGTGAGGCGGAGCAAGGGAGGCGGGTCCTCGACGAAGGAGCACCCAGCATGTAAGCAGCCGATGTCGTGGGCGCGGCTTACATGCGAAGCCTTCGAGCGCCTTCATCGTGCCCCTTAACCTTGCGTCGGCAAGCTCATCCTCCTTCCCTCGCCGCCTCCGTGGCCGCTTGGGCCGCCCATCGACATCCGCACGCTCTGCTCCTCATCCTCTTCGTCCTCCTCGGCGACGGCTTCCTCTTCCTGTTCGTCGTGGTCCCAGCCAGCTGGCCCCAGCAACGCGCGCTTCGCATTGTCAGGCCCGAGCGTCTGCGACGCGATCCGTTTGAAAGACGGACGGTATGCCGATCCGCCATACGCATCTTGAGACGGCATTTGCATAGATTGCGACTGCTGCGGCTGTGGCTGCCCGTCAGAGGTGGACGGGCGCTCGCCCGGGTTGGCGCCGAATGCGTGCGCAAGGGAAGAGCTCGCTTGGCTGGTGTTGGCGGTGCTTGCGTTGGAGGGCAATGACACCCCGGAACCGCTGCTGCCAGTCGTTCCTACGCTTGAGCTGGACGCCGGGCGGTTGAGCAGTTCCGAGATCTTGCTTCCCCCACCCATGTTCGCGTTCCCGTCTTGGCCGGGGTTCGACGAAGACGAGCCGCCGTATGCGGCGTGGGGCACGACCGGACTCATGCTCTTGCTCTTCATCGCGGCACCGGCTTGCGCTGACTGAGATGGGCCAGGATTGACCGACCCCTTGCGCTTCGGTACCAGGTTGAGCTGCATCGGTGCCTTGCGCGCGAGCACCGCCTGCTCGTAGCTCTTGAGATCCTCGGCATCGTGGAGCGTCGTCCGGACAGTCGAATTGTATGCGCCCGCAACGCCTCCTTGGGCACCTCCCTGCTGCTGATCTTGCTCTCGCGACGCATCGTACTGGTCGCTGCCGCGTGCGTGGCTATGTCCGAGGCGGTCGTCCGCGTACAATGGCGGCGTCTTCATGCTGGGAAGGCTGGCGACGCGGGAATGACGTCTGCTCGGACTCGGTCGCGCGGCCTGGCTGTTGAGTTCGAGGGGGCCGCCAGGACCTCTCGGCGTTTGCAGGGGAAAGAGGATTCCGCTGCCTGCACCCCCCGAGTTAGGACCCGTGAGCGGTGTGCGAAGGTACATCTTCCAAAAGTCGCGCATCTCCTTATTGTCGAGGGCTTCCCGTCCGCCGGCACTCTTGAGTTGGGCGAGCAGATCCTGGGTGGGAGTGGCAAGCGACAGGCCACTCTGGTTGTTGCTGGACGAGCCTCCCTGGTTCCCACCCGGCGTGAAGGGATTGATGCCGGAGAAGAAGGGCGCGCCGTCGTTGGATAGGCCTGCGAGGACGTTGGGGTCATCGAGGCTCATGAGGCCAAATGCGCTCGAGAACCCGCCTTCACCCTCCTGGTTGCTCTGACTCTGCGACTGCCCACTCTGTCCCTGCTGGGACGGGTACCTCTGCTGCTCGTAACCATCCTTCCCATCGTAGTCGGCCTTCGTACGCAGGTTGTTGAAACCTGGCAAGGGCAAGTGAACCGCGCTCGAGCTTGCGCTGCTTGGGATTGAGTGACTTGGGCCCGTGCTCGTGCTACCGGCGTCGCTACCGAGATCGTCTCCGGAGTGGTTGAGGTCTTCCGATCGAGAATGGCCGTGATGGGGTGGATGGGCTTGAGGGTGTTGTTGCGGGTACAGTGTCGTTGCGGGCGGCAATGTCGAGTGATGGTAGGCTGCAGACGGTCCGGCCACACCGCCGTCGTAGGACGAGGTGGCGGCTGCAGCAGGCGGGTGCGACTGCAGCGTGGGCTCGCCTCCCGTGGTGTACGATGACGCTACCGTGGGATGGCTCTGACTCCGAGCGCTATACGGAGCGTCGTACTCTTTCGAGCGCTGGTAGTGACCCTGGGCCACAGCGGGATCCCACTGATTAGCGGCTTGAAGGTTGTAGCGGTTATATGATGCATCTTGCGCCCCTGCGGCAGCATACAGCCCGGGAAGGGCAGCACTCGCATCAGCACTGGGGGCGGGTTGTGCGATAGCGAGGTTGCCGTTGGGCAGGACACCTGCGCGACTGAGAAGCTCCGCCTGAGCGCGGTATCTGGCCATCAGATCAGGGTCGGACTCGAGCGCCTCCCGTGTGTGTTGGGGCAGGAGGCCTGGAGCGGAGGCTTGAGAGGGCGCCAACGCGGTGGCGAGAGGAGGAAGGGTGGTGTAATCTTGGGGGTAGACGGAGGGGTGTTGTTGGAGAGGGTATCCGTGGGCGACGGGGCCCGTCGCATACAGCGAGGAGAGGTTCATAGTACCTGGGGGAGGGGCGAGGAGGAAGTCGTCGGGCAGACGGGGAGCACCGAGGGAGATGGAGTGTCGACCACCCGGGGCTGTTGGGGGTATCGCCGGGGGGACGGGATGGCCAGGACCTGCGGGTGCGGTCTGGCGGTGGAACTTGACGTAGGTGCAGCGACACTTGCGTTGTACGCATTTCGCTTTGAGCGGGGGATGCGCGTCAGGTGAGCGAACAATGAAGGAGAAGAGGAGGTGGCACTTACAGCACGGGTTTGCTCCATCGCAGGGCAGACTGGAGGTGACGCACTGGTCGCATGCCTGTTTGGAGGTTGTTGCGCGAGAGGCAGCGGCCATGCCCTTTCTCCTGGACGGCGCGGTCGTTGTTGGTGGTTTTTCAGAGGCATGGCACTTGTTGATATGTCTCGAGAGCAGGTCGCTAGGTGGACGAAGAGTGAGCGAGTTGGAATGGAGACGCCGACCGAGGTGGCCGTGGCCGAGGAAATGGGGAGAGGAAAGACTAACCTTCGGGCAAACTGGTCGCCGCAGTGTTGACACTTGTAGGGGCGATCACCGGTGTCTGTGCAGGGGATGGGTGGTTAGCGAGGGAGCGGGGATCGGGAGGGGAGCAGGAGGGGGCTCCACCGGGTAGGCGGGGGGTGAGGAGAGAGAAAACACATACGGGAGCGCATGTGGCGAGCTACATGTTGGGGCCTTGTAAAGGTGGATTGACATACCGGACACTGAGGGAGGAGGGATGAGCGGGAGCAGGAGGGGCGGAGGGAGGGAAGGGCGGGGGGGACATACCTTGTGGTCGCCGGCCATGGTGGTGGTGGTGGTGGTGGTGGAGAGGATGGAGGAGAGGAGAGGATGGAGGCGGAGGAGGAGTACTTGGTGGATGAGAGGAGGAGTTGGTGGAAGAAAGCGAAGGGCGGTGTTTGCGTTCTTTGAGCTCTGCAGCTCTTGCTCTCATCTCATCTCATCCCTCCCTCATCCCAGTCCCAGTCCCAGTCCCAGTCCACCACCCATTGGTCACATTAAATCACCCGTGGGTAAATGACGTCACCTTTCTCACCCTCCCCTCCCTCTCCTCCCCTCCCATCCCCTCCCCCTCCTCCCTCTCATCTCATCTCACTGACCTCTCAGCCCAAACGCGCACTCCGCAAGGACATCGATCCCCACTGTCGCCATCAGCGGGGGCTCGGGTGGGAGGAACGGGTGGGGGAACGTCCGCACGCCCGGTGGAGCTTAGAGACGTTGTGGAGCGACCGACGTCACTTGCATTATCCTCTCAGATCCATGTCGGAGATCCACCCGTCTCACCTTCCCCTTCCACAGGCGCCCGTCCTCCCTTCGGTATCCGCCCGACCCTCGCCCATCACTCACCCGTGCGCGTCTACCAACCACCGCGCCCTCCAGTGTGCGTTTGCATTCCCCCCTCTCCCCGCATCTGTTCGTCGTCATCCGCCATGCATCGTACGCGCATGCGCGGCAAGTCGCGCCGGGCGATCACTGCATACATCGGGGTACTGCTGCGGAACTTCCGAAGAACGAAGCATGCGCACCCCCAGAAGCATATGCATCTCTCAGCCGTCCCCGGCTATTTATGCTTGAACCCTGGTCTTGCTCTCGCCACGAATACATACACTCACTGGGCCAGCGCGTGAGATCTTATATCATATGCGCGGAGGCATCACGCATACAGACAGACAGAGAGGACGGTCCATGCTGTGAACGCCCCCAAACCGGTATCATACCCGAGAAGCTCGATATGCGTGCGTCTGCATAGCAACCGAGGACCTCTCACCCTGCCATTGCCACCCCCGCCTCTCTCTCTCGCCCTCGCTTTCCATCAGTCGCCGCAGCTCGCCATCGCTGCTAACGCCTCGCTTCGCCTTGTTCCCTCTCTTCTTGCACGTTTGACACGTCCCAATGCATCCTATCACCTGTCCGCAGTTGGCACCCGACCGAGGGCTTCTTGTTATTGACGGTTGACGAAGGCAACCCTTTAAGCGCCGTGGGAGGATCATGTCCCGCTCGATATCGATCGTGGCCCCAGAATTCCAGATCGCCCGGCCCGCGTTCGTTCGTGCCAAGTCGCGTCCTCCCGCCGCCATCCACGCTCGCTCTTGACCCGCCCACATCCCGCCCCACCGGCTCGGCGCGCTCCTTCCGCGTCCAGCCCACCGGCCAGATTAGCAGATGCAGCACGCGTCCTGAGGCCTGGTTTCCCGGTTTCCTCGGTCGTCCGTCTTTGGCATGTCCGAGCCCGGGTGCCCACGCGCAGATTTGGTGCGCCGTTTCTCTCGGAGGCTCGGACCAGGTGGACGGACTGCACCCGCCCGAGGGTGGTCTTCTTTGGCGAGCGCGAGCACGAGCACGAGCACGAGCGCGGAGGTCTTTGAGGACAACACCTGGGGCGCATAAAGTTTGCACCCTCGATGCGCGAGCTGATACAGTACTGCTGTAGGATCAGATCCCCGGACGCACTCTGCCCCGTACGTAGTACTTAGTGCGTCACGCCGCGCGTTGCGTGTCTGACAGTGACACGTCACACCTTCGCATGCATGCATACGGGCCACGCGTGCGCGAGGCTTGCAGCTGTGAGGCTCGGACACGTCTCCGACTCTCTCGTTGGCGGTGGGTAAGGATCCGGACGGGCGACGCTGATTGGCGGGCAGGGCGGCTGCGTGGTGACGTCGCCTGGCCTGAACGAGGAACGGTGACGTCCGTGCGCGATCTGTGCCCGTTTTCAGGTGGCGGTTCTGATCCTGGAATGGCGCGACCGAGCGAAGGCGCTGCATAGCTGGCCCGGTGTCTATGTCACTGTGCTACCACCAGGTCGTGCTCCGGATCTTCGGACAGGCGCACACGCTCGAGCGGTTTCTGGCTACAGTATTGTGTGTGTGTGTGTGTGTGTGTCTGCGGGAGGTCTAGGCTCTGCGCTGTTTACACCTGTCGGCATGCCGAGTCCGCGTTGTTTGTCGAGCTGGACAGGTCGGACGATCGTAGGCGTTATCGGAGGTGGTGAGGTCAGACGCGACAGAGAATTCGAATGCCGGGACACTCCTGATGACAGGAGATGCAGGCGGTGAGTGCCATGACGTCGAGAGGCGGGCGGCTGCTGTGTATGTAATTGGGCAGATGCAGCGTATTGCCACCGATCGCTTCTCTGCGCCCCCCTTCTTTTCAATGCAGGTGCTACAGCAGCAGCTTCTCCTTCTTGCTTCTTCACGGCGTCGCGTCTTCTTTCCTTGTGATACGACTTAGTACTTGCTTGCTGACGCGGACGCGTGGGCTGAATGGGGAAGTAGGCTGGCTTACGTCGAGCGCGCGGCAACAGCCTGTCTGCTGCCTCAAGCACCAAGTAGCGCTAGCACTGATCATCAGCAAAGGGGGGTCACGATTTATAGGGCCTTATAGCAATAATATTGACTTGCAAGAATCAGAGTGTGCTACCAAGTGCTGACTGAAATGTATGGACCCTACTAGTTAGCCGTCTCGCCCTGTAGTGCTCTGCCGGATCTTCCGGGTCCTGTTGTAGGGCTCTGTAAGGTCGCGCCTATGGATCTACAGGGTTTTATAATTGCACGTCCTAGATACTATAGTAAGTCATAGGGTTTCCACTGCCAGCCTCAGTACAGTAGCATATCTGCCGGTAGATTTCCGGGGGCAGCGTAGCAAGTTGGACACCAATCGGGCTTTGTAAACTTATTTATAACAGGTATTTACAAATACACACATTACATATATGTACATGGTTGTAACTTGTCGCATAATTGATTATGGACCTACCTATAATGGGTATACCGTATCACGCCTTATCCTCAGTGGGCCGCATCGGCAGCTCACCCTATGTCCCACAGTGCAGTGAGTACTTACATTTTCACTTACCAGCAATAGTGCAGCAGACAGAGGGCGACCTTTGAAGAGACTCGGGGGTATGTTGCGAGTCGACACTGAGGGAGCGGGAGATTATAACGTAGATTTCTCAACTCCGCCGAGGCTTCTCGGAGGCCATGACGTCACTATGGGCAAATATGGCAATGATACCACATCCATTTTGGGAAATTCTCATGAAGCGCCGCCTGGCGAGAGGTTGGCCGAGCAAGTCACCATGACCAATGCATGTATATTCCTCTAGTATATACTCTAGGTCGACCAACTAATGCAGAGCCCTATGGGCACGACGCGCATTGGCGCCTGGTTCCGGTTGGGAACAGGCGCGGAATATGCTGGGAACTGGACTCCTGGCTTATGTCTGGTTACCAGGCTGGTTCAGGTCCGGAAACTTACTTATAGACTTTGTTACTTGATCAGTATCCAGGTTATAATGCCGCTTTGTTCAATCGTATCGGAGTTACAAGGCTGTCTACTACGCTGGTTCCGGTCCAGGGCTAGGAATCCAGTTCAGGCGCTGTTCCTAGCCTGTTCCCAACCAGAGCCGGACGCCAATGCGCGTCGTGGGGGCAGCTTCTGTCCCTACCCATGGCTGCCCAATTTGGCCAGTTACGATACAATTATACATTGGTTTGTAGTACACTGTGCGCCATCTGGCAGGATTCCGTAGTTGTCCACCTGGCATGTTGAGTAATTATAATTTCCCATAATAGGTCATCGAGCACCGTAGGGCTCTGCATACAATTGCTCGGTTTGCTGATGATATCGCTATCGCTGCGTCTTGGGCGTGTCAGATGTCGTACTACGTCTGCGTCGCTTCGAAGTTCTGCATGCGCATGCGCATGTGGCCAATGTGCAGCGCTAATAGAAGGCACCTGCGCACTCGGTGATACGCTCGTCCTCGTCGACTTGGAGACCATCGACCATCTCCGGAACCGCGCAAAGCCCATCAGCAAGTACTCTCTCCCTCTAGGGGGACACTTCAGGTTAGCGCGGGTGCGAGGATCAGCACCCTCGCTCGCTCGCGGAGATCTCGCAATGCGCGGTAAGTCCACTCACTAGTACTCGCACGTTCTGTACAGGACGTCCCTCTTTGACGGTAAGCAGCGCGGAGAAGCTTGCTTCCCGCGCGAAGCACTTCATTTGCGTCCGCAGCACTCCCCCCGCTTTGCCTTCGCTGCAGGCGGTTAATAGCCCGACGCTGATCCGCCCTGCAGGGTGCAGGCAGGCGTGGAGACCCGCCCGGTGACGTACCTTCATAGGGCTGCCGGTGCTTCTTCTTCCTAGGACGCCGCTGCTTCCTGGAGCGAGCTCTCTCCATCGGTCGTGCCACGCCAGCCACCACTGCCACCACGCACTCATTGTTCAGGATACCCGTTCTTGGATTCACGAGTGAGTCGCTATTCCTCCGGAATGGCAACGACGTCGACGACATGCAGCACGCCAGACCGAACATATCAAACGTATTATTGATAGGCCCCGTGGCCCTCCTGGAGGCAGGCGGCGCGCGTCTCCGACATGCAGAGATGGGGGAATTAAAGGACACGGCCGTTCGCTGGCTTCTCGTGATGCGCTCCACCCAAGCTCTCTTCACATTCTCTCCCTCGTTCTGTCACCCCAGACCACGGACCCGGGGTTCGGTGTACATGGTATACGCCACGTACGTCTCTTTCAGTTCAAGATTGTCTCCGCCACGTCCCCGGCCGCGGTCCCTTTAGCCACCGGTTCTTCGTCCACGTCGGTATCGCGCCGGCTGAGCTTATTCGTGCACGCTTATCAGCTGCAGCTGTCTCGCGCGCGATGGGGCAATGCTGCTCACCTTCTAGGAAATGCTCATCAGGTGCCGCGGTGTACCCCCGTGAGGCGTGCGCCTGCCGCGTGCGCCGCTGTCCCACGTCCTCTGCGGCGTCAGCGCAGGCGAAGGTTTGGATAGGTCGCCAGGATCGCATGATCCGCATGCTGTGAGTAGCGTGCACAGGTCTTTTGCTTGTCACCAGAACAGCAGCAGGCCACGATCCGTCTTCGGTCGCATGACGCGCGGCGGCGGCGCGTGATGTGTATGCTGACCGCTGCGGCAAAGTCGCTTTGTGGTCGTTGCCGCGCTGAAGAGGGGTGAGCATACACGGGGGGAGGTTCGACGTGCCGTCGAGAAGTGACGGAGGCGCAGTAGGTCATGGCTCTCAAACTCAAGATATCCGCTGGCCACACCCCTGCATGCATTGGAGTACAGATCGTTCCTCTTCACGAGCCAGGCTTGTCGCTAAACCTCAAAAGTTTCCTTCGCCCCCACGTTCTCTCACTCCACCGACGACCTCTCTCAGGCTCTCTGTTATCGCTCGCACTTCCGCCCCACTCGTAGAAGTAACGAAGCACCAAACCTGCATGCATATATGTTTGACCCACCCGCGAAGCGTCCACCGACGACAGGTGCATGGTAGCAACTGGCACTGCACATGGGTGCGCACGACGCTACAGTACTAGCGTCGAGTGTACCCACCTGTGGCTCCACCGCTCCATCGCGTATAATTTCAGTGAGACTGGAGTCGAGGATTTATGATGAGGATCGACGCGCGTGACGTCGCGCTACCGAGCCTGCCAGTGGGTGGCCGCTGGTTCTGGCTTCGCAGCGCCTCAGGCGAGGAACAGAGCGCGGCGGAGCGGTTCATGCATCGTGCCTCGGGACCGGGGCGCAGTCTTGCGAACGCAACGCGGGCGTAGCGAGGAGGTCGGAAGAGGTAGGCAGAGGTATCGGCACGTGGGTGCGCAGAGCAGCTCTTGGTTTGTGGAGCGGACACAGGCACAGTGAATGGACATCCGGTACCTGAGATCAGACTTCTTAGACTCGGAAGTGGTCCATTCATTGATGCGAGTTGGATGCGCCAAGGGAACTATGTATGCTAGTCGCAAACCATTATACCAACTCAGAGAGGCGCGGAGGATGGTCCGAGTGAGCGGAGAGCAGAGAACCAAGATATGTATTTTGCAAGTTATACGGGCTCGGTACATGAACGGGCAGCCAGGCGGATCAGGAGAGCTTTACGGGACGCAGAGCCATGCATGTTCTTCGCGGGCGGAGGCGGTTACGATGCCGTAGGCGTGCAACGGTCAGAAGGTCGGGATGGCGCGGCGGCCGCCCCGGCGGACGGAGGCAAACTTGTTCGTGTCCTCGACCTCAGCGGTGGGAGCGTCAGCCTCGCCGCTGTTGGCGTTGCCGTTGCCGTTGGCGGTGGCCGCAGGGGTGCTCTCTTGGGCGGCCTTCACGATCTCCTCGTTGTCCTTGCCGTCGAAGGCGGCGTTCGTGTTCTGCAGGGGTTCGATCGGTCAGCGGGCATTATCAACAAGATGGACGCGGTTAGGTGGGACTGACAGCGTCGCCCTGGCCGGCACCGAACCACTGCAGAGTGGCGGGGTTGATGTCGATCCAGGTCTCGAGCGCGCGCTCATTGGCGACCTGGGCGGCGCCGCTGTGGCCCTTGATGAAGGCCTTCCCGAAGATGGTCTTGCTGGAGTCGATGGCGTTGATGAGGTCGCGCTCGGCTTGGTTGCAGGAGGGGACATGGGACGGGAGCGTGATCTCCATGTGAGCCTCGATGTCGTAGCCCTATGAAAGACGTTCGGTTGAGACAAGGAACAATACCACGGTGCTGCGGGGAATGGCTTGCCTTGGTGGTGTACTTGACCGTGTATCCCAGGGGGACGAGGCGGCCGACGATGGCGGTCACTCCCGAGGAGACGATGCTGGGGTTCGCGAATGCAAGGTCGGCCTTGTACACGACGGGCACGGCGGATGCCTGTACAGAGAATTGAGTGCGACGCGTCACGCTTCGTGGCTTGTATGTATTAACCTGAGCGGCGGGGACAACCCGGCCCTTCCCGCCCCGCGCGGACGGCCCCTCGGCGACGAGGACGCCGTTGACGCGCTTCACGTTGATGGTGATCTGCGGGCCCGTGAGCTTCGACACGTCCTGGTTCCACAGGCTCTGGGTGGACGTGACGCTCTGGTCGAGGAGCTCCGACTCGGCGTAGTCGAGGCTGGCCCAGATGTACAGCATCGGGTCGTAGTTCACGTACGCCGGAGCGGAGTCCCTGGATATTGGAGCCGTCAGCAGCGTGTCACTGGCGTGTATAGCGTAAGCCCCTTACATGACATGAGGGCATACGTAAATCGGGTTGAACTCCTCGTTCGCCTGGTTGTAGTTGGTGATGAAGCCTAGCATTGCAGACGCATCAACGGATGGCGGCTTCCGTAGCACAGTCAAATGGTACGCACCTGCACCCACATCGACGTAGTCGTTGGTCCTGTTCATGACCCGAGCGTTCTGCTGGCCGTACGGTGTAGCTGTCTGGAAACGAATGCGGATCAGGCTCATATCGAGCCACGAAAGGGTGCGGAATGCATTACCGTGAAGTAGTACACCGCGGGGCGCTTGCTAGTGTCTTTGAGCATGTCGGCGCTGCGGGTAACCTGAAGAGCTGCTGAGAATAATGAAGAGCAAAAACTTGACGGACGACATACCGGAATCGGCGCGTACTCCTCCGGGGTGACCACCCCGGTGCTGGTGTCGATATCAGCGCGGCACCCGCCGATGCTGCGAGCGTTTGAGTGTCAACGAAACCGGATCGGTGTGCAGAAGGCTCACATGTCAGTCCAGTTGTAGGAGTAAGAGTCTATGGAATAAAAAGAACACAATGAGACTCTGGCAGTTCATTCTCACAGCTGGAATCAGCTATTACCTCCCTCTGAGAGTGTCACAACCCTAGAGATCGCACATGAGCATGGTGACCGGTATATTCGGAGGAGAAGAAGGTACGACATACTTCCAAGCGATGGGAACGACGGTCTGAAAATCTGCGTTCTTCGGGATGTAGGCGAGGGTCAAGGTCACCGGCGGTTTACCGAGACCCTTGCTAGAAAGTGGTACAGATGAGTTGAGCCGTGCACGACCGCAGGATTATGCAGGTACTGACGCATTGATGGTGATGGTCTTGGAGAGGGCGGCGGGCATGTTTGTGTATGCGAGGATGGAAGTGCTGAAAGTGTGAGAGCTGGAGGTGCGAGGCGGATGTGCTGCAAAATAGTATGCGAGTACTGACCAGCTTATATAGGTCCCAGTCGTCTACGCCTGTTTCCTCGTACATTAGGCTCTTGGGTCAGTAGACTACCCTCTGCGAAGGCAGACAACAACGAATGTCCGGATCGCGACTGCGCCCGGTCCATTCACAATGTCTGTGTCGCCCGCCTCTGTCAACATCGAAGACAAAAGGCGCACTGTACTGAATTGGCAAGAAGTCAGGCGTGTGTAGCACCGGAGGTCGGGACATAAGGGAGCTGCCATTGTGATCCTCAGCAACGCCTAGCGGGCACGGTAGGCGTGAACAAAACGCACCTGAACTGGACAAGTCCCATTCATCTGTAGCAGGAGGAGTCGCATATTGTTGCGCCGTATACTCTGCCGTGAATGTCAAGCCAAAACGGGCGGGAAGTAGTGTCAAGCAGGGGTGCAGTGTCAGGATTGTGATTCCAACTTCTAAGCAGCGCGTTAGTTATGCCTGCCTTTGACGGTAGGCGGGCCGCGCCACTCACGGAACGGGGTCTCCTGAGAGAATGGCTACTCTACGTCCGTCTTTCCCCCGTCGCGGCAAGCAATAGAGCGGAACGCTGTGCTTGATGTAATGAGGTTGAATGGCGAGATTTGCGGTCATAACGGACGCTAACCTCGTTGGGACATATGGCTGTCATCACGACAGATTCTTGCACGGAACGTCAATCATGGAACACCGCGTAAATCACCTCACTATTTCCCCCGTGGTTGTCGGATTCCCAGGAGATCACGGTCGCCAGGCGGCACGAGTCTACCAAGACTTCAGCCTCAGAAGCACTTAGACTGGGTCCGGTGTGGTCTCCCAGAAAGTGACCCATGTTCTCATACCGCCGAATATATGGTGAGGGAGTCGCAAAGGATCATAAATATATTGTGAGGCTGGAGTGTCAAGAACAACTGGCATCAGAGTGTAATAAACAATATATGAACACATCAATGCGTACCTGAAGGAGACATGAGACACGGGCATGTGCAATAAATACGCCTTCAGTCCCGCGATACCAGCGCCAACAACTGGATGCGTAGGTCGAGCGAGAGACTTCTTTGTGATCAAGCGACGGCATTACGTGCTAAGAAGCTGTTCCGCAAATACATAGGAAGCTGTTCCGCAAATACATAGATGGCTTCGAAGGGCTGCACGAAGGTTTTGTAGCACGACAGTTGCATTTTCGATGAGCTCGTGAACACCTGTAGAAAGGGCAAAGGGATTGCTGAGCTATGGACAGTCACGTCGTGACACTCCACAGTAAGTCGACAACCATTCCATCCGACGAAACCACACGCCCAGATTGCACAGATGGAGGGGCCACAAGATACGGGAGGATGTGGGATATGGGGATGGGGGGGGGGGGGGGGGGGGGGGGTTGATTTGGGGCCAATACGGAGCGTATCGGAATGGCCCTATAGGCGCTTGTCGTGAGGGCGACGTCTTTCCATCGTCTGAATCAAAGCAAATCCTGGGAGGGAGGGGCCAGTAGCTGAGCCAGTACAGATGATACTGAACGCTTCAAGTCTTCGCTGCGCCTGCCCTAAGGTGATGGGCCGCGTTACTTTCGCTCGCTGGTGGTCGCTGATTATCGCCATTGTGCTTACCGTGTTACTCTGAACCTCCTTCCTCTTATCTGGCTTGGCACCTTCTGCAACGTATAGCTGTCTTTGATCCTAGCTTCGCCTCGACGTCCGGACGTTGAAGGCCGGCGCTTCATGGGAGTCTGTCTCGTGAGCATAGTGCGATGCGCGCCCTCTCTGCGAACTGTCGTCCCGGTCTGGTGCAACGAGGGTCACCAGACATGGCGGCAGAGCGGTCTGGGCTGCTTATCGGATTGGATGAACTTCCATACGCGAGACAAGCGGAGGGTGTCCAGTATGGTCGTTGATCTCGCTTACGATAACATGCTGACGCATCTGAAATTCATCAGGGCGCTCAAGCGAGTTCAGCTCAATTTTCTGTCTCCTACCCGCTTGGGCTGGACAGCCTGAGAGAGCAATGAATTCCAAGTGAACCGCGGACACGTCCTCTCAAGATCGTTGGCGCATATACGAGCAGGACACCATGCGCCGGGATTGCCCACGTTTGACAGGCAAGCTGTTTGTGCTTGTTAGATTCAGAGGCTCTTGCCAACCAGCCGTAAACAACCGCCTGTGACAACCGTCACAGCATGTCACAATGGGGTTGATGAAGGATGCGGACCAATCAGATAGCGACAAAGGCAGGATCACGTGACACATTTTGTTGAACGTCGGTCGCAACAAAGTTCACGGCTGGGCGCAAGAGCGTGGGAGTGCCCCCGCCATCTAAGCGCTAGTGCCCTTTTTAGAGAGCTCGCCGCCGTGCCCGCTCCCTCCTCCAGGTACCTCCCACACCACTCTCCTTCCCAGAGGCCTAGTCGGCGGGTGCTACCATACCCCGTCATCCTACAGCCATTGCCTATCCTTCATCGGGACTTCTACAATCACGCTCCTCACGGACATCCTTCACATCGCGACACCTGAATATCACGACTCCGCACGCTTTAAATTACACAATGGCTGCGCTCTCCCTCATATCCACAGCCACATCCTCCGCCTTATTGTCCGTCTCATTCGATGCCCCGGCGATTACGACTGGTATCTCGATTCCTCTGTCCGACGAGAATATTCCGCCAGTCGCACAGCCTGATGGAGCGGTAGGGAGCGGTAAGTCGTCTATCTACAATCGGAGTCGCGGTCGTAGCCCTGCAGTGTCGCGGTGTTGCTTGTTGTATCGATCAGCCTGGATTCCTGACTCCTTCCCAGTCTCCACATCGGAGATCATTGACAGCGATACCATTATCCCGAAGGCCGAAGAAGCCGCCGCAGGTGAAGTTGTCGTCGTTGTAGTTGACGGTACGCATATTTCTGTCCGTCGCTGGATCCTCTCGCTGAAGTGCCTGTTTGGCGCCCGACTGTCTGATCGATTCAGATGACACAGACGTCGCCGATGACAACGAAGACGCAGAAGGCGAAGAATGTGCCGCTGGTAAGACTCTCGCTCAAGCTGACGTCGCCCGAGGAATCTCATGGTTGTGTGCCTTCTCCTTTATTACTCATAACCTGAAGGCGACGAGGTCGCCGAGGAAAACGATGAGGACGCCATGCGGCGCTTCCTCGCCTTCGCGAACCGGGGCCGTGCTTCCGGCTCCGGTCTTCCCGCTCTACTTGCTCACCTGAACAACACGGTGGAGGCTGCCGACGATGCAGATACTGACGTTGCCGAGCTCTTTGTTTCTGGGGTTGCGGGCGTACTGCGCGAGGGTACGCTAACCCGCCGCGCTTCCTCTCTCTCCTCTTCTCTGACCTTGTCACCCCGCTAACCTAGAGCGCGAGACCCAAGCAGCCGTTGCACGGTTCCTCGAGGAGGATGTGCAGATCGCAGATACACCGGTGAACTATGACACAGTTGAGGAGGCTCAGCCTACCCCAGAGGAGTACGCACTCCGCGATCGCCTGCTCCAGCTGTCGGCGTACAGATATGCCGGCAAGCAGCGCCTCGACAAAACGGCGACTCAGGGCCTTACCCTTGCCAAGCTGAAGAAGGAGAAAAAAATCTCGCGCCCGCTCAGCCGCAGGCTGATGAAGTACATGTGCGAGAAGGAGTAAGTGCCTGCCAGGTGCCTGCTATCCGCTGACCGCATACTGACCGACCGCTGGACCCGTCGCGCAGTCTGTACGCAGAGTGCACCCGCTGGGGCATCCCCTACCCTGAGCCGGCTGCACCCTACCCGGTTCGCGCGGATGTCGCTTTCACCAGCGTGGGCTGCGTGGTTGAGGTGGGTACGGTCGGCGTTAAGAAGCCTCACTGGACTCTCTACCAAGACTAGACGCGACGAAACGCGCGCCGCAAGCCAGCACACAGGCCAGCTGCACTTCTTTTCTTGGCTAACCTCTGATCACCTCTGGGCGATCTTTCCTCATCTCGGCCTTTTCATCTCTCTGGCGACCTCCGCCTGTCTCTCTTCTCAAAACTCTTGGCGCCGAACACGACGTCTTGCCTGCTTGTCTCCTCCTCATCTCTGCTTCCCTCTCTTCTGATCTCTACTTGCTCAACGATCAACCCCTACCGCGAGACACACCAAACCGTCCGAAGGACATCTCACCTCGCCTCCCGCCTGCGACGCCTCTCTGCTTTCTTCCACCTCTCTCTCCCGTCCGGCGACACCCATAGGCTACATCGCCCTCTCCCACACCCCACGCGACACCACCTCGAGCTGACGGCTCACCACTTTACGGCGCACATCACGATCGTTCACGAATAGCTGTCCATACGACCTTCACGACCCTCCGAGTCTTTCCACCCACATTCGCTCTGTATATTCTTATTCGTTTGCTATCTGCCCCGGACTGCCCTGCTGTACGCTACGCGCGCTCTCGCCCTGCTTTCATAGCTTTTGTACAGCCCCCCTCCCTCCGAGTCACTCTCTGCGTTCCATAGCTTCCCCCGCCGCTCGTTGCTCCCTACTCGCACTGTACACACTCCCCTGCTGCTATTGCTGTCTCAATGTATCCGCCGAGCTTGAACGCTCCCTCTCTGACTCCCCGTGCGTGCGTAGCTGAGAGTGAGCCATGTGCATGTGCCAGAATTTCTACTGGATAGGTAAGTCGGCGGTGTGCGTTTGCCTACTCGGGGATTCGGACAGTCCCGAGCATGGGCTGCAAGTGGGTCCAGGACTGCTCACATAACTTGAAGAGACGAACTCCTCAGCTCCCCGCACGTGTTAGAGAGTGGGCTCGTCCTGACCGTGGATTGTACCGGTCCCCTGACATCGCTCTAAGGCCGGCCACACTGATACATCCCGGCCCTCCTTCCGTCTCGCCCTCCGACCCTCCGAGGGCGCAAGACAGGTTGAATCCATAGCACCCCCCAGGTCATCACGCCGACGACGCATACACGGTACGAATCCTGATAAGTCCATGCACGGGCGGCATACAAAACGAACGAACGATCCATCCGTCCGGCTACCTACACAATATGTATGATGTATGTCCAACCAACCACAACTCACCCACCTCCCCGTCCCGTCCCACCCCACCCCGCCCCATCGCACGCTGCCCCATCGCACGCTGTCCCATCGCACCTCGTCGCACCTCACCTCACGGTGGAGCAGCCGAATACGCAGGGGGCGGCCCGTGTCCCGCAGGCCCGCCCCCGCTCCGGCCACCCGCCCCGCTCTGATACGCATGCGCCGCATACGGCGACTCCTCCTCCGCCGCCAACGACACGTCCCGCGAGTGCGCCCCGCTGCTGTCCGCCGCCGTGTAGAACGTCGCGTCCGTCGCCTCCGCCGCGTGCCGGCCCGTCCCGCCGCTGCGCTCGTACGGGTTCGGCATCGCCGCCGCGACCGGGTCCTCGAACGGGTCTGCGTACGCGGGCGCGGAGGGCGCGACGGGCACGGGCGGCGCGCCGGGTGGAGGCTGGAAGTAGGATGCCTGCGTGGGCGTCTGCGGCGCGGACGCGGGCGGGGGGCGGAGCGGCGGCGGCGGCGGGCTCGCGGTGCGTTGTGCTTGCGACTGCGAGGGGCGGTGTGAGGGCACTGCAGCGGGCGCGCGGAACGCGTCGGGCGGCGGGGAGCCGTACCCGCGCGGCGGCGCCTGGCGCTGGTACGAGGTGCCCACAGGCTGGCGTCCGGGGTCGACGCGCGCGCTGTCGGCGAAGGGGTCGCGCGGGGGCGACGTCGTGACGCGCTGCATGGGGATCTGCGACGTCGGGTACGGGTACGGGTACGGGTAGCCCGCGCCAGGGGGCAGGGGGCTCGTGCGCTGTGCCGCTGCTGCTGCCCGTTGCTGTGCGGTATACCCTTCGCCCGTGAGCTGTCGTTGCGGCGCGGGGCGGTGCGGCTGGGGCGCGTAGACGGCGCGGCCTTGCGGGTCCCATTGTTGGTATGTGCGCGCGCCGGCGGAAGCGGTGAGCGGGATCTCGGCGTCGGAGGCGGTGGGGTTGAACACGACGGATGCAGTGGACTCAAGCACGGCGGGGTTCGCGTAGGGCAGGCTGCCCGGGGCGGCGGACATCGCGAGCTTCGCTTGTCTGGGAGACGTAGACGGTGAGCGGTAGGATCAGAGAGAAGTCAGGGAAGCGCCATACCTTGCCTTGCGCCTGTCGTAGATGACGTGCGGCTTAGCCTGGTTCATCTTGTGATAGATGTACCACATCGCGCCGATGGTGATGAGAGTCGTGACTCCCAGCACCACGTCCTTGATGATCGTATCCCTCGTGTTCGACGTCCCTGCGTACAGAGTTTCCATCAGCTCATCATACGTATGAGGGCGAGCGCGGGGACTACTGACCGTCTTCGGATTGCTCCAGTGCGACACCGAGATAGACAGTGATGAACTGCTTGGGAAGCGAGAGGATAGCAGCGATGGCGAACGTCCAAATGCTCATACCGCACGTGGAGAACACGGCGGTGGTAACTGCAGGCACGGGTGTGAGTATTGTGAAACGGGAAGCACCAAGAAAGAAGGCGCGCACAGTGGCCGGGAATGGCGCTCAGACGGGCAATAAGCGCAATCTTGAAGCCGCCCTCGCGCACGACGCGGGCGAGACACGCATACTGCAGCTTGGTCTTCTCGAGCTTCTCGCCCCGCGCTGCACAGCAGTATTTAAACGCACTACACGTTGTTCACGGAGCGTGCGACATCGAGCGGGACGTCATTGTGGGCGCGTCGAAATGGGCGGCAAGGATGTGGAAATGAATAATGAGCTTCTCGTAAAGAAGGGCAGAGAAGCTAGGGTCACGTACTAGAAATTGCCGACTTCACCGAGGAAGGTGCCCGCCGCAACGATGCCAAATCCCGCCCAGAGGCCCCAGACGAGACCGCAGAGAATGGCGACGATTTCGTGACCGAAGAGCTAGGATGGTGTTCAGCCTCTGGGAATGCGACGGATTACGCGCGCGAGGGTGACTTACCGGTGGGAATGAGATGACGAAGAGGATGCCTATCGGGATCGTCCACCCGTAAGGGAGGCTGTGCACGGGCGGTAGTCAGTAAGTATGCATGTTCACGACGCTCGTATGCCAATCCAAAGATGATGATGCTTCAGCCAAGGCAGTTTGAGGTGGCGGCTGCGTTGTTCGAGGGACGCGCGCCACACAGCGAGACCCGCATGCCGCCACAAGAGGCAGTCGAAGCAACGCGCGAAGCACAAGAAGGCAGAACTCTAACTGTGATCATCGCAGCGTCCGCACGAAACGCGCATCACACTGCAGCCACGCATGGGAGATGGCGACAGGGAGCACAGATGGCGGAAGGACACGGGCAGATTGAGGGTAGTTGCCACGGCGCGTGCAGACCGTGTCTGTACCATGCGCACCAGTGAAGCGACTGCGGAGCGCCATGGCAGCCCTGTGCCGCAATTACAGATGCAATGCTGAGGATTGCTGGGCGCAAAGAGAATCATAGGGATGGAGAGTGAGGAGAGACTTACTCATGCATCCAGTCTGCAGCGGGCCTGAGCCAGGCGACGATTTGTTTGTGGTACACGGTGAAGAGGATGACGCCGACTAAACAGACGATGAAGGCGACATAGTACCCTGTGTGAATGATGTTCAGGTTGGGAAGGGAGTGGGGGAGGAGGAGGTAGTAGAGGCGCACATGTCCACTCCTTGCGCAACCAGTAACTTCGTTTCTTCATGGCGTCCCAGTCGATCACACTGGTCTTTGAGAGCTCCTTGGCCTCTGAGGGAGTGGGGCTTGGGGTGCGGTTCGCAGCTCTGAGGTCTATGGTGGCGACGACGGCGGGAGATCTGCCTCTCTCCCAGCCTGTGGCCTCTTTGGACTGGAGGAGATGGCCGGGTTTGCGATTTGGGTCATTGTCGTCGTCGCCGTGACCGCTGGAGGAGTCGGAGTCGAGAGAGGCAGCGCTAGTCTCGTAGCGGACGTTGCGGCCATGAGGAGGGTAGGGGTATGTGGGGGCAGTGGAGACGCCTGCATAGGGTATGTTTGAAGAGGGCGAACGGGGAGAGTATGGTGGATATGGGGAGGACATGGGTGTGGTTGCACCCGTGCGGGAGAGGGAGGGTTGATGGTTGATTGAAGGTGTCGCGGCGTGTTACCAGAACAGGCGATTACAGCGAGTTAGAAGAGAAGAGAGTCAGAGTACGGTCGTTAACGAGAGAGAGTGTGTGTATGAGGAGAGGAGACCGAGAGGGTCGAGGAGAAGGTGGTTGCTGGGAGAGGCAGAGAGGCAGTCGGAGCGGTGGATGGCGGAGAGCGTCGCGCGCGACCACTTTCCCACGGCGCGCTTCCTCTCTCTCCTCGACTATCTCTTGGCTTTTGTTGGCTTCTCACCCCAGAAACATAACAACCGCCAATCTCTCTCCTCTTGTACTCCTCTCTCTCCCGCCTTGACTTCTCGCTTGTTAGCTCCTGCAAGTACTCTACGCGTGCACCGAACCTAGAGCTCAAGCATTCAAGGCGACCCCTGTCACTAGGCGCGCAGCGGTGGCTGAATTTCGGCCAGAGGGTAGCGTAAGGCACATGTTTCGAACACCACCTGTGCGAGTCTGTGCGAAGTCGAATTCTGTTCGAAATTTCAGCGATACTAAATTCGACTTGACCTTGTTCGAATTTCAGCATGGGGGGTTGCTGTATCGATATCCTGCCGCAAACGCTCGATTATCGCAGCACGTGATGAGCGGTCAGTAGCGTTGGAGCTACTGTAGTTATCATCTGGGTAAGTTGCTCCACCGGGCATCGCATTCCTTGCACTTAACCACCACGACTGTCGACAGATCCGTCTCATCTGCAAAGTATACTCTCTAACCCAATCACAACGACGAACCACGACACTTGATATCGCTTGAGCTCAAGAAAGTGCACGCAGCTGCTAGGACCTATATATACAGCGATGGCTCTTGACGGGGATGCCGACCTGCGTGAGGGGATTCGGGTGAGCACCACACATTCATGAGCATCTGAATACATTAACTCACCCAATATGTATTGACCGATGCACAAGATATCATTCATGATGCGGGATTTTAGCCTATGAGTTGCTCTTGAACATGCACGTCTCCGTCATCTCAAGGGTTCTGTATGTGGTGAGATTCTGACTTGAATTATCATCTGCTTGGACTCTGACAATTTTACGAGGCCCCAAAGCGCCATACAATTCTGCAAGGTTATGCACATGGCGAAATTTGTCAAAGGTAACCTCTGGAGCAACGCTGTCGATGCCAATCAGTCGGATGAAGGATTGCCATGAACGGTGTATACGGCGCCTATTCACCCGACTTGAGCGAGCGTTGCATTCCGGCTCGCAAAGCCTCGCATCGCTGGTAGATTACCGCCCCTTTCCCTGTACTCGTAGCACTGTGTAATTCAAATCATTATATTACGAATCGTCTCAGAGTGTGCCGGTTAGCTATCAGAGCGAATGCAGTGACTGGCAGGATACTTGATTCGGTCGACATTCAAACCCAAAATGTGCGACATTCGAACAATGGCCGCTGTTCGAAAGGGAGCAAAATCTGGTCGAAATTTCGGCCAGTTTTGTCACATGGATTCTAGTCGAAATTAGCTCCGTTCGATTACTCTGTGTCCTACCTTTCGACTATCAGCAGGCCGAAAATGCTAGCCGAAATTCGGCTACGGTGGAGCACACAGAGATGTCCTCGGACAATAACTCTGCGCGCACAGCATCTGGTTCAGAGTGCTCGGACAGTCGAGGCCGTGCTTGCCTTCGCTCTCTCTCCTCTCGGGTCTTCCATCTCCGTCTCTCCCTCTCCCTTCCTCCCGCTGCGGATCTCTCTCCTGATCGTTGTCCATTGCTTTCCTGTGCTTGCACTGCTTCATTCTCTTGCTCTGACACCTCCCGCGTATGCCTCTGCTCCTGCTCATGGCTTGCTCTTTACCCACCGCACGTCGACCGCCTGTGTCCTTGTCCTTCAAGCGTTTCTTGGACGTATTGTCTCGCCTATCATAACTAACCTTCGCTCGCCTGATGGCCTTTCGAGACCGGGTTTCGCCTCCAGATCGCGCGCATGCATGGTCGGTGTGCAACCTCCTCTCTCGTATCCTCCTCAATTCACCGCTCGCTGGGCGGACTCTTTAGCTTTTGCCATTCGCCACCTCTGTGCTTTGCTAGGGCCCGCCTGCTCGTCCACCAGACCATTCATAACACTTGGCGGAATCTAACTACAGCTGCTTGCCGATGCGCGTGGCACATCGAGCTGCATCTCAAATTACAGGTTCCTCTCAAGCAATACCCTAACATATACAACCCAAGGCTTACGCTTGACCCGGACTGTGCTAACCTCTCTTTTCAGTGATCAAGTTGCGGATATGGACAGTCGTAAATACACACTCGTCGTCGGCTGCGCCGTCATGGAAATCTCCGGGCTCTGTTGTGGCATTCTGCGCAGAGAACGCCCCGTTTTCTGTGCTTCGCCACTCCCGCGTACTGGTCGATATCCCGCCCTCGACAACAGACGCCAGCACGTTCGACGTGCATCCAGTTTCTTGCCCCGCAGGGGTGCATTCTCGCATCTCCATCGCATTCAGCTGCAACACCCATCGCAAACTGACACGCGCGCACTGTTGAAGCTCGGCATTCTTGCCACGCGTTCCTGCCATCCATTCTCTAGTCAATAGGACCGTATGCGGGTCGCCGATGGTGTCCTCGCAGCTAACTGACTGCAGCTCCTGTTGACGCACCTCGACCGACTCCGGCCCGCTCTACTGTTCCGCAACGTCTTTTTGAATCAGCGTGTAGGGCCGCCCGAGTTTGTCATTGGGGCGAACCGCAGTCCTGTTCGGCCGCAAATACGTACATATCTGGGTGCACGTTCACGCAAAACTTGGGCCCTTCGGCCTGACTTCGCGCATTGGGTGCGGGAGCTCCCATCGGCGGCGTGCTTACCCCAACTTCCCATTGGCGCTTCGTTTTGGTTTTTGACAGGGATCAGCGCCGTGTGCACTTTTGGCGCGGGTATACTTATTCACTGGTGGGGACGCTTTCTGGCATCAGCTCTTCCAGTGGTACGTGATTTCCTGCTGTAGGGTCTGGGAAGGCACGGACATGGTCAAATGGAACGACGTTCGTGTCGATCGGGGCAGGCGCGTTTTTCCGAGTCACTTCGTATGAGCGACGGCAGTATGGCCGGAAAACAGGACGTGTGTGCCCCGAATCCTGTCTGACTGTTCACGTTCATGAATCCTGTAGCGATGTACCGCGACTGCGGCGGCTTCCTTGCCGCCATCCGTTGCGTCTTTGGCGCAAAGTTCCTAAGTCGTGCTAGGTCGGGATGTAGATGGGATGTGAATCCGTATTCGACGGGGCGCTGCTCACGTCTGCGGTGCTACGTAGTGTTGACACCTTAGGGCCCCAATAGACAAGTGTCGCACAGTGAGAATGGTTGTTGTTGTTGTTGAATCCCGTTTATTGCCCGTGAGGGCCTGACAGTGAGATTTGACCGGTGCGGTCGGGACTAAGGCTGTCGCGGCGTGTTGTGATTGTCATCCCGTGCAGATTACGATGCTGAACGACTGCGATTTGCCTGTGTGATGAGAGCAGGATGAATTTCACATCATAACACGTCTTATTACCGGCATACATCTACAGAAGTCGCACAATACATAATTCTCCTTACTCGAACAGACATCAGACTGAATGCCGTAGAATTCACCACTTGAACTGTAAGCGCCACAAATTGAGAGTGCAACGAAACGGTATATCAGTGTCTTGCAGACTAACGAAGAGAGAACAGCTGGCGCCGGGGTATTGAACAGGAAGAGAGAGTGCGAAGGGTCGCTGGTCGTTCATGTCCTCATCATGTCATCGGACCAACGCGAAGACCTAACTAGAGCATTTCCATTACCAGAAGGATAGCAGCAAAGTCCAAAAACACATCCTCAAGCTGTAGCAGATCAGAAACAAACCAAAGTCCAGGTACTTTCACACCCCCCCCCCCCCCCCCGGCCCAGCCTCCATTCTCGCATCTTCGTGTACTACACACGGAATTAACCGTCGACGATCAACGTCGCATCTCGAGCTGGCACCGTCGCAACGCTCCATGGTCTTCACCGTGCGGAACCCCTCCCCGATGCCTTTTTCTCCTTCTGCGCCTGGATACGCGAACTACGCCTGCTGGGCTGACGACCGAGCAGTGACGCAGCCTTCGAACCGCCGCTGCGTTTTCCCCGGCCTCTAGAAGTCGTCGCACCGCTGGGCCCGGCAACCGCATCGCCAGACCCGGATCCGGGAGTGGGTGGAGGCGCCATCGTGCTGACCTTCGACCGCTTTCCAGAGTGTGTGGCGCCGCTGAGAGCAGGTTCGTCGTCTTCGTGCGCGCGCTTCGTCCCCGAGCATTGAGCTGAGGCGTGAGAGCCGGACGCAGAGTCAGACCGAGAGGGAACAGGCGGGAGACCGGCGGTCGGGGCTGTCTTTGACGCGATCTTGCTGCGCAGTGCACGTCCCTCGGAATGGATGGGGTACCCTGGGACAACGTCGGCGACGATAGGAGAGGGAGGGACAGTCGTGCGTGGCTTCTCGAGCAGCGTACCAGCCTTGCAATCGTTCTCAGGCCAGCCTTCCATAGCCAAGGTTTCGTCAAATAGCGCTAGAACTGCGCCGTGAGTCAAGACCGCCTTACGAACAAGTTCGAATGGGTCCAATTGACTGCGCCCCACCATGAGGTTGAAGCGGCGGATAAGAGTCGTCAGAGGCTCGTTGTGTGAGACAACGAACGACTTCCTGTTCCGTAACCATCCACCCTTCTGGTTGGCAGCAAAGGAATCCTTATCGGCGCTAAAAAGATCTTGGCACAGAGCATCGCCCTCTGCAACTCCTTCTCGATGACAACGAGTGCGACGGAGGACCACCCAAATTAGCACCCAGTAGAACGACTCAATGTCATGAAGTGGCTCGTGAAGCGTCTCCGGATACGCTTCTAGTAGGTCTATGGCCAAAAAGTAGTAAGCCCCCTATCATGTGCTGATCAGCACTAGCTCGCCCGTTTGGGAGAAGTGTTACTGGATACTCACCCTGCGTTCTTTAAATCCTTCAATTTGATTTGAAGAGATCTCCTCGTCGTCCTCCATTGACCTCACTGCATTGCCATCTAGGGCGCTGCCAATGGGGTCCATACTGCCAGTGCTGTGGTCCCAATCTTGCAAAAAGCCTTCATGGGACCCTTCGTTACCGAGGCTGGCGTCCCGGTGCAAGACATCGTCACGTTCACATGCAATCCGATGACCTACGAGACATCGTCAACAATCCGTGCAAAACACACGCATTGAGCTCGACCATCTACCTTTGATTGCGTCACGCATTGCGGCCACCATCTCCCGGCTCGGCATGAACTCCGTGATGGATTGAGCGTTCAGAGGGGTGGACTTGGTAGCCATGCCTGGACTACCGCACACGGTGGAGGAGGACGACATCTTATATGGGGTATGCGTGTGGCTAGTTTGGGTGGCTAAGATGATGGTCGAGAGCGAACAATGGTTGAGATCCAAGCGCCGGTGCAGGTTTGAATGATCAAAGTCGATCGAACGGAATTCCCCGTCAGCACGATATGTCACGACTCATGCGAGGCAGACAATCACGGTTATACCTGTGAGAGGTGGTCCAGGGCTCAGGCCACAGTCGGCGCAGATTACAGGTAATTGACGGAGTTTCTGTTTACGCGGCACCGTGTCCAAGTCGGAGTGAGTCCTCGCCTGCGTGCAGCGACGGATGGTCATCGTGTCATATATCATGCACTAATCAGATGCGGTGTGATCGTCAGGAGGCCAATGGTAAGTGGAAACAAAACCCTCACACGTCTTGCTCGCGCGGTACGTAGGCATCCGTCATATGAATCACTATCCACGTGTGGTTGACATATAGTATGCGCAATTGTGACGGAAGGTCCAGGAAGAGTGCCATCAGTGTTCCGTGTAGTGATCTGGCTGAAGGTGAGCTTCTTTGCTTCGTTGGTATGACGACGCGCGTGCTGAGAGGTAGTCATAGGCGCAGACCATGAGGTCGAGTCAGTCAACAAGGACGAGGCTGCGACAGTATGATTTAAACCAGCTTCAGTCGATATGGCTGAACGTGATCGCTGCATGCGACCGTCTCAGCGTCAAAATGTCATATACGCATGGTGGACGCCAGTGCACGTCAGGCTCGAGGAGAGCAAGCATGTCGGCCCATTCGTCAGGCAATGCAGTTCGGCGGAGCTTCTCCATCCGCTCAACGTCGACGTTCGAAGTCATAGCCATAGTGCAAGATGCATGAGCCTTGTCCGGCGGCTGTGCGGGAGGTACCTCCAAGGACGGGCGGCTGTATCGATTTCGTCACACTGACCCTAACCCCTCACGAGGCGAAGACTGGGAGTAGCCGCGGCGTACTACCTGCAGGTTGATGTACAGCCAACTTGAACGCCACAACGATCACGACAGATACCGACCGTGAACGGTACGGGCTGGTACTGCCCGGGAAACGTTGCAGAGCATGTCCAACCCCTGAGCATCCCCCTCGACTCGGACCGGCCGCCCGTGCGGCATCACATCAGGGAATTGGGGTTGCCAGCTGTAATCTGACATAGCATGCTATAGCATTTGTGGGACGCTATAGAAGGGATAGCTTACGATGAATGGCTGTAGTAGAGCCACGGATCCTAATAGAATTGGGTCGAGAGCTGTAGTGGGCGCCAACGCCCTGTAGCACACGGCGCATTCTTCTGTAACTTTCTATAGCATGTCGCATGCACTGAGGCAGAGGCTTATAATATTCCTAGTGTTGGTCTCTAGCAAATTACAGACTGCTATGTGACCCTCACCCAAATGCTACAGCGTGGTACGGGGCGCATAGGGTGAAGCTGATTTACTGCCACAATGCCGGCTCAAACTGTTCGGAAATGAAAAGAAACCACGTGTATATTAGAACGGAAATAGTACACATTATAACACATAAATTATTACATCCAGTATACCCGAAACACAACTCGCGAGGACTCGGATGTATCTATTACGGGTGGGGACTACGAGACGGTGCAAGGAAGGAAATACTTACCACAAGCTACAAAGCTAGCCGTCGACAGTATGTTAGCGCATATAACCACGATAAAGCTACGTGGAACATACCGCTTAGCTGGTCAGGTTGGGAGTGGCATGCGGGCGACGGGCGACGCGGCTGAGCGAGACTACAGTACAGTCATTTCGGGCTATATGTGACCGGGTTGCAGAGAGGGACGGACGTACTCGCATTTTGTTCGTGGTGTGACGGCTTGTGGGCCACCGAAGGGTGAGTATATGCTGCATATAAGCAGTCCTGACAACGTACCTGGTCATTAGATCCCATGCAGTGCATCGTATGCTCTTGCTTCCAGCCCTTTGATGTTGATAAACGCCAAGGGAGGGGAATACAAGAGCACCGGGCCCCTCAGAGATTCGCCCAGGAAAGGTGTGATGTCGCATCATAGGCAGACCAGCAGAGCTCGTAGTGAGTGATACAGCTAGATCGAAGCACTGGAGATGAGTTGAAAAGCCCGCAGGACGAGAGAAGATGAAGGGAGGGGACAAGGAGCGACGCGTTCAATGTCTGACGTGGGCGACGCTTTTGAAGTGAGCAGGAGATTCGTGTCGCGAGATGTCAAGGACGCTGAGCCCACATGACGTCAGTCGCCGCGCGCCGCCGTCCCAGATGCCAGATGGTCGCTTAAGCGCTTAAGTATCCCCTCGACGACTGCCAAATGGCTGCCAAGGCATTCGCAAATATTTTATTTACATGCCACTACAAGGAAGCTCCTCAGATTACTACATACTGCCGCATCCTAGATCACTCAATAATCTAAGATGTTGTACTATATCGCCAAGTAATCTGAGATGTTGTACTATAGAATCGTTAGCTTCCGACCATCAATCACAGATAATTGCATTAATACGTGGTCTGCGACCGTGAACTGCATCGCGCTGTCGCGGTAGGTCGCATGTCACGAGCGCCTGTATCCTGCTGTAGCCTTCGTAGCAGCCTATATTAAAATGCCCTTTTTGCTGATGCAACTAAAGACTTCTGTGATGCGTACACCTACTCACTGTATCCCATCTGCCTCCAGCATTCACGATTATTCCAGCCCCCTTGGCGAAGCTTTGCGAGCATTGCAGGACGCCAGACTCAGGGACGTTCTTGTCATCTGAGTCATAACGGTGCGTCCCCTCTCCCCGTCGCTCCTTTCATGCTCACCGATGATTCTAACGTGCTCACTTGCACCCGACAGGATTTTCATAATTTCGTACACGACGACCAGCTTTATTTGGCGGAGAAGCGTCTGGGAGAAGATCAAGAGGCTCTCCGAGACCCTCCATACCATAGATTGCTCCGTGGCCCGCTGCTCCTCAATACAGATGAAGACTTCAACACCAAGGCGAGCACGTACTGCGTTACACCGTTGCAAAGTTCCGTCGCTCTTTCACAGCACTTTGTCCTATATCCAGCGTGCATAGCCTCCAATTTCGTAAGTGAACTTGAGCTCAGGCCGCGTTCTACCTCCCTCTTACATCCCCTCTGCGAGTCAGTTCTCGTACCGATTCTCCAGGGGGTCTGCGCATTCCGCATGTTATGCTACATTTATAGTCATTATCCGCCTACGCGCGTCACGCTTGAGTTCCTACTAGGTATTGTTTGAGCTCATTTGGTATCATCTGCACAAACTAGAGGGAGGATGCGTTGACAGCGACGACGACATGCACGAGGTGGATGTGGAAGACACGATCGGCACGGGAGTCGCCAAGTGACATGCGATAGGTCTGCTGCATGATGAAGATGGATAGGTTGCGGGCACCCCTTGCGGATATCGTCTCAGGTGAACGGACAGATGCAGACGTCTCTGGGTCGCGCCTGCAGGTCTCATTGTGATGTAACGGCACGGTCTGTCACCCGGGTTTCTAATAAACATAGCAAGTTCTGATTGTGCCACTTATTTGCAAGTCCGGTGCATATGTCATTTCTACCTTCAATCGTCACCTTGGCGACGTTCTCCAAGCAGGGCAGCATGAGGGACGAGATGTGGACGGCATGTCAACACGGTTTTGCTAGCGGGCCGCTCACGTCTCTGTTCCTCTGTGACCCCATAGAAAGAAAGAAACCGTGCTGAATGACCGACATCTGCCCAGGTGGCGAAGGTTTGATGGATTCTACACCAAAACGCGCCAAATTCTGCATACGTCCCCCTCCTGTATGACACACTCTGGTCTCGGCGAAGGGTTGCCACAAGTCGGCGTGAACACAATGTATTACTGATCAGGAATATATCCAAGTCCATGGACAGTCAGATCCGAGTCTCTACCCTCCTCCTCCTTCTCCTCTCACAGTGCGGGCAGTCTCACCGTCGACGATCAACGTCGCATTTCGAGCTGGTGCCGCGCTACACGGGGTTCACCGTGCGGAATCGCTTCCCGATGCCTTCTTCTCATTCTGCGCCTCAATACGCGAACTACGTCTGCTGGGCTGGCGGCTGAGCGTCGGGGCAGCCCTCGAGCCGCTGCGTTGATCTCGGCCCCCAGAAGTCGTCGTACCGCTGGGCCCGGCAACCGCATCGCCAGACCCGGATCCCGGAGCGGGTGGAGGCGCCATCGCGCTGGCCTTCGACCGCTTGCGGGAGTGTGTGGCGCCACTGGGAGCAGGTTCGTCCTCTTCGTTCGCGCGCTTGGTCCCCGAGCGCTGAGGTTGGGCGTGAGACCCGGACGCAGAGCCAGAGGGAACAGTCGGGAGACCGGCGGTCAGGGCTTTCTTGGACGCGGTCTTGCTACGCAGTGCGTCGGCGACGATAGGCTTGGGAGGGACATTAGTACGTGGCTTCTCGAGCAGCGTACATGCTTTCCAGTCGTCCTCGGGCCAACCATCCATTGCTAAGGCTTCGTCAAATGCCGCCAGAACGACCATGTGAGTCAATTCGACCCTAGGAACAGGATCGAATTTGGAGGTTTGGCTAAGGCCGACGAGATCATTGAAGCGATTGATTAGAGTCGTCAAAGGCTTGTTGTGAAGAACAATGATCTCCTTCTTGTTCCGTAACCAGTTAGCCTTTTGACCGGTCGAGAGGTGGTCTTCGTAGACGCCAAAAAGCATTTTACATAGGTCTTCGCCATCTGGGCCCCCGTCGCGCTGACAAAGGGTATGGCGAAGCACTACCCACACTAGGACCCAGTACGCGGACTCAAGGTCATGATGAGGCTGATGTTTTATGTCGGGGTCCAACTCCAGCAGCGCTATGGCCATGAAGTAATACGTGCCCTGTGTGCGGATATGAGCAATAAGCGATGCCGAGAAATGAAACTGCTTACCGTGCGTTCCTTATGCTCCTCAATGTTCTCCGGCGAAATCTCCTCGTCGTCCTCCATCAAACTTGCTGCGTTGCCTTGCGAGTCAGGATCAATGGGACCCATACTGCTGTAGTCCCAATCGTGCAAAAATCCTCGATGAGAGCCCTCGGGCGCATCGTCTGCGATCAGAATGTTACCGAGACTGACGTCCCGGTGCAAGACCTTGGCACGTTCCCATGCAATACGATGACCTACGAGACGTCATCAACAAGCCATGCAAAACACGCGCATTGAGCTCGACCACTTACCTTCGATTGCGTCACGCATTGCAGCAACCATCTCCCGGCTCGACGTGAACTCAGTCAGGGGATGACCAACGTCCGCAATCACGATCCGGACATGGCTTCTCTCGCAATGTATCCTCTTGGAGTCTTTGATGCGCGAAGAGTACGTTTGATGTTGCGGGTAGGGGAGAGGGAATGCGAATGGCGGCACGTGGTCCACCGTGGGGGCAAGGAAGTGGTTCGCCAGAGCGTTGTCACGTCCGGTAGAGCAGAAAGGAACAGGCAAATCTGCAGGCTGATCAGCGGGTGGAACGGGCGAAACTGCGCTGTTGCGCCGTTTCCACCACCTGAGCTCGAGGCTGCCGATGTCGCCACCGCACTCCATCCGAGCCAGGCCGAACATCTCCTCTTCCGGGATCGTAGACTCGAGACGACCGTAGAACTCAGTCTCCGCCCTACGAACGAGCTGCCGCCAAGCCTCCTTGAGGATGCGCGGCTGCACCTGCCTAGTGGAGTTCGGATCCGGCACTAGCTTCCCGTCCTTCCATACACGCGTGTCTTCGATCGCCCTCCAGACCATCGTCGCGCGAGAGAACAGACGGCCGTTGACGTCCACGAGGTGGTAGACCAGGTACGGCACACACCGGCCCGTCCGCTGGTCGTAGACCTCCACACGCCGGCCCTTCTCGAGCTCACCTACGTGTGCCTCCCAGTTCTTCGGCTTCAACGCAGAGAGATGAGTCTTCACCCATTCCCGGTCGTCGTCGGTAAATGGCATCACAGTCGGGTCGGAGCCGACGACTCTGTGGCCGACGACGGGATGAACAAAGTGCCACAAGAACTTCTGAAGTACCCGTGCGCCGTCGTCGTCGTCGAGAGAAAATGGACGTGCGACCACGCCATAGGCATGATCAAAGCGAGCGAGACGGACCGTGCGGCCGTAGATGCCGACAACGAAAGCAGAAAGGAAGCCGTGAGCGAGCAAGAGGTTCCGCGCGTTCTTCGCGAGCTGCTCCACAGTCCTGACGTGCGTGGAGGAATTGTCGTCCTTCATGAACGGGTCTTGTTTGTCGTCGCCCTTGACCTCTACCACCATCGAGATGGTCTGCCAGTCGCCGCAAGTGACGGTCTCACCGGGGAAGGAGAGCGAGATGTCGGGTTGCGTGTACTGATGATGTTTCTTGAATGAGTTGAAAGGAAAGTAGAGATTGCTGCCAGAGGTGTCGACGATGTCAAGCCTCTTCTGAGGGGGGAACGTGCTGACGAGGCTCCTCATTCCGGCAATCTATACGGGCACAACATGGTCGTTAGACAGTGCCCTGTAAACGCGAAGGCATTCAGCACTCACCAGCGATGGATACGAGCTGACTTCCTGTCCTGCAACCGGGTTGTAACCGTCAAATGCCGCCTTGAGTGTCGCGACGTTGTGATTGTCGGGATACGGTACAGAGCATGGGAGAAGCTTGTCAATGAACTTGTAGGCGTCATCTTCGTCCTTCTCGGCATCATCTTCATCCTTCTCCACATCATCTCCATCCTTCTCGGCGTCATCTTCCTTCTTCTCGGCATACAGAAGTATCCGTTCCTTGAGCTCGCTGGCCCATCCTCGCTGGACCGCTGGATTTTTGGCGAGAACGTCTGCATGAGCGACAGCCGGGACGGTTGAGCTCTTAGCCCTGAGAGGGGTGGACTTCGAAGCCATACCTGAGCTACCGAACGCGGCGGAGGAGAACGACATTTTATACGGCGTATGCGTGTGGCTAGTTTGAGTGGCTACGATGGTGGTCGAGAGCGAACAATGGTTGAGATCCAAGCGCCGGTGCAGGGGTGGATGATCAATGTCGATCGAACGGAGTTCCCCGTCAGCGAAATATATCACGCGGCGAGGCAAGTCGCTATGGCGAGCCATGGCCGAACTCACTTATATGGATTAAATGACGTGGTTCGCGCGTTTGTCACGGTTGTGGAGTCGTCGCCTCGCTGCAAACACGGGCGAGGCCGATCAGTACGGCTGGCGAGCGAGACAAAGCAGGCTAAAGGGACCGCAGAATAGCGGAGAATCAAATGTGAGTCATGACGCATCGTTCTCTGAAGAAAACAATGTCCAATTCTGCACATAGCCTGTGACCAAGGGCAGAACCCAACGGGTTTAATGATCCTGCCGGCACCGCGTCGCTGACTACCATGCGGCCCTCAGGCTTGCCGGGCCACCGGCACTGGTGCATTCACCGGCCAGCCAGCCAGCCATTGATTGCTTACCTGATGCAAGACCCCTCTTTGGTCACAATAGAGTGTCTGGCTATCCAAGAGTGACGATTGAAGATGGCCGAGGCTATGGGGTGGTAAGAGCCGAGAGGTTCAGGATGACAGTGGTTGGCGCCGAGAGTCGAACCAACAGGTGCCCGGCGTCACGGACGTCGGGCTCAGGCTACCTCTATTCCGCCGTGACCTACCGACTCATTCCATGTCTCTTGCGTTAAAAGTACAAGTGAATGCACAAAAATCTTACGATATGTGTCTCCTTACTAGTTGAATGCGGTCGGAGCTCAGACATGGCTCGTGTACGCTGAGAGATTTGCCGTGACTTAGGGTTAGGGCGAAGTCATGACATGACCCCAGGGCCCAGGTATGTTCAATCCTGAGTGTCGTTATTCAACGAGCCTAGGTACGTCCTTGAACGTTTCCTATAATAGACAGCCGTACGACCGCAATACAGCGCGGCCTACAACTCGTACTACAGAAGCTCACAATGCGGTACGTGGCGAGCTCGATTCCAGTGTGACGAGTCCTGAATACTACGCTTGCCGCATTTGGCCTTGACATTGTCTCCGCATCTGTTCCACGGTTGCTCGCCTCGCCTCGCGCGGTGACGGTCGGTCCGCCTCTCCGCACTTCCGCACTGAAGGTCACCATGCGCACGAACAACCGTGAACGCGTACTGGGGCCTCTGATGTGATCCGTCAGTTCATGTCGACAGTCCGATCGAATGGGAACTCAGGCTCATAAGCTCTCCCTCGAGTCTGCCTCCATTTTCTGCCATGTTGCTCCATCTAATAAGTGTCCAAACTGCAGAAGTAGTCGGGTTCAGGCTGAAGGTGAGAAGATCGTCAGAGCGCTGTCAAGAGAAGGTCGACTTGTATAAAGCCTAAGCAGACACGGAATGGACCTGCGGAGTGACAGATAGTCCCGATACTGGGTGGAGCGCACAGCTAGAATGTAGATTGTGCATCTTACCACTATGGGAGAGCGGAGACGAGACACGTTTGGAACTGACAGGGCAGCGTGCACACGGGAGACGGCTGAGGGAGGGGACGAGATGCGAAGTCGACTGACCGCCCGTCGACGTTTGGGGAAGGAAGTTGCTGAGAACCGGATGCAATAGGATGGGTTCTGATCCATGTGCATGAGGGGTTGCTTTGAGCAGCCAAGTCTTCGTGGATTGTCGGGATGTTGAAGGAGGTAGGCCGTGCGCTTCAAGTTAGTACTAGACACGAGCTCAGACGCAAAACTCGAGGGGTACAAGTAGCTGTCAATCCACAAGGCAGATATATTCTGTTATACCGTATTAAATACCGTACTGTGGCCTAGGCTCTTTTTCTTGAAAGGACAAGGGGTGCAAGTAGCTGTCGATTTGAAACGCAGATATAGTCTGTTATACCGTGGTAAACACCGTCCTGTGGCCTAGGTTATTTTCTCTGGGTGGGCGAAAGTTGTTGATGCGATGCAAGTGGGCAGCGAGGGGGGCATGTCCTGTGCGCAACTGGACTAGCACGCACGTCTGCCTTCGCGATAGCGATCGAGCGAGTCGCTCGAACTTCTTGGATGGGAGGTCGCTGCACGTCTCGCCAAGCTTCTGCGCCCGATGTGAGGAGCGCCACGCCGATGCAGCTTGTGTCTTGAGGGTCCTGTGAAATGTCTGTCGCGCCTTGGCGGCGCTGCGCGGGAGCGGGTTTCGTAGGCAGCGCGGTAAGGTGCCGCTGGGGCTGGAGTCCCCTCGTGCTGCAGCCTTGGCCTCTTCGTCCGCCCTCTCATTCCCTTCCACCCCCACATGCCCTGCGACCCACCGCACCGTCAGCGAGAGGTCCTCGTGAGCCCGCTTCGCCCTCCGCGCCTCGTCTACGAACCTATCCGTAAGGTAGTGGCCTGGCGTTGGACGGCGGTTCTGCGACGACTGAATGGCTGAGGTGTTGTCCAGAGCGATCGAGGCGAGGTCCACTGCCCGCCGTTCTTCTGCGACGAGTGTCGCTCCGAGGATCTCTCCAACAGCCTCCGCCCCATACGATGACTGCTCAGTCGATGGTCCCAGGTGGAACCGCAGCACTTTGCAGCCGGCCCTGCCATCGCGGTACAGCACTGCCGCTGCCCCCACGCCACCGTCCATGTCTGACCCATCCGAGTACACCCGCACCCCTCTCTCCCTGGCCAGCCATCCGCCTAAGTAACGAGGGTATGATAGATTCTACACCAAAACGCGCCAAATTCTGCATACGTCCCCCTCCTGTATGACACACTCTGGTCTCGGCGAAGGGTTGCCACAAGTCGGCGTGAACACAATGTATTACTGATCAGGAATATATCCAAGTCCATGTACGGTCAGATCTCTCTCTATCCTCCTCCTCCTCCTCCTCCTCCTCCTCCTCTTCTCACAGTGCGGGCAGTCTCACCGTCGACGATCAACGTCGCATTTCGAGCTGGTGCCGCGCTACACGGGGTTCACCGTGTGGAATCGCTTCCCGATGCCTTCTTCTCATTCTGCGCCTCAATACGCGAACTACGTCTGCTGGGCTGGCGGCCGAGCGTCGGGGCAGCCCTCGAGCCGCTGCGTTGACCTCGGCCCCCAGAAGTCGTCGCACCACTGGGCCCCGCAACCACGTCGCCAGACCCGGACCCGGGAGCGGGTGGAGGCGCCATCGTGCTGGCCTTCGACCGCTTCCGGGAGTGTGTGGCGCCACTGGGAGCAGGTTCATCGTCTTCGTTCGCGCGCTTGGTCCCCGAGCGCTGAGGTGGAGCGTGAGAGCCGGACGCAGAGCCAGAGGGAACAGTCGGGAGACCGGCGGTCTGCGCTTTCTTGGATGCGGTCTTGCTGCGCAGCGCACGGCCCTCAGTTTGGATCGGGTATCCTGGGACTACGTCGGCGAGGATGGGAGTGGGAGGGACGGTCGAGCGTGGCTTCTCGAGCAGCGTACAAGCCTTCCAATCGTCTTCGGGCCAGGTTTCCTTCGCCAAAGCTTCGTCGAACGCCGATAGGACGGCAGCGTATGTCAATCTAGCCCTTGGAACGGGGTCGACCCCGTCTGTGTGATTGTGCGCTACCATGAGGTTGAAGCAGCGGATGAGAGTCGTCAGAGGCTCGTTGTTTGAGACAACGAACGGTCTCCGGTTCCGTAACCATCCACTCTTGTGGTCGACCGCTGAGGAATCCTTACTGGCGCTGAAGAGAACTTGACATAGAGCATCGCCATCTGCAGCTCCTTCTCTATGACAATGGGTGTGGCGAAGGACCACCCAAATTAGCACCCAGTAGAACGACTCAATGTCGTGATGTGGCTCGTGCAGCATCTCCGGGTAATTCTCTAGCAGCTCTATAGCCAAGAAGTAGTAGGTCCCCTGTGTGCGGGTATGAGCAATGAGCCATGCACAGGAATACAACTGCTTACCGTGCGTTCCTTGTGCTCGTCAATGTCCTCAGACGAGATCTCTTCGTCGTCTTCCATCAGACGTGCCGCATTGCCTTGCGAGTCGGGATCGATGGGACCCATACTACTGTAGTCCCAATCGTGCAAGAATCCTCGATGACACCCCTCGGGCGCATCGTCTGCGATCAGAATGTTGCCGAGGCTAACGTCCCGGTGCAAGACCTTGGCACGTTCCCATGCAATCCGATGACCTACGAGACGTCGTCAGCAAGCCGTGCAGAGGACACGTATTGATCTGAAGCACTTACCTTCGATTGCATCACGCATCGCAGCGACCATCTCCCGGCTCGACTTGAACTCCGTGAGGGGATGACCGACGTCAGCGATCACAATCCGGACATGGCTTCTCTCGTGATGCATCCTAGTAGAGTTTTCGAACCGCGAAGAGTACGTTTGATGTTGCGGGTAGGGGAGGGGGAATGCGAATGGCGGCACGTGGTCCACCGTGGGGGTAAGGAAGTGGTTCGCCAGAGCGTTGTCACGTCCGGTAGAGCAAAAAGGAACAGGCAAGTCTGCAGGCTGATCAGCGGGTGGAACGGGCGAAACTGCGCTGTTGCGCCGTTTCCACCACCTGAGCTCGAGGCTGCCGATGTCGCCACCGCACTCCATCCGAGCCAGGCCGAACATCTCCTCTTCCGGGATCGTAGACTCGAGACGATCGTAGAACTCGGTCTCCGCCCTACGAACAAGCTGCCGCCAAGCCTCCTTGAGGATGCGCGGCTGCACCTGCCTAGTGGAGTTCGGATCCGGCACTAGCTTCCCGTCCTTCCATACACGCGTGTCTTCGATCGCCCTCCAGACCATCGTCGCGCGAGAGAACAGACGGCCGTTGACGTCCACGAGGTGGTAGACCAGGTACGGCACACACCGGCCCGTCCGCTGGTCGTAGACCTCCACACGCCGGCCCTTCTCGAGCTCACCTACGTGTGCCTCCCAGTTCTTCGGCTTCAACGCAGAGAGATGAGTCTTCACCCATTCCCGGTCGTCGTCGGTAAATGGCATCACAGTCGGGTCGGAGCCGACGACTCTGTGGCCGACGACGGGATGAACAAAGTGCCACAAGAACTTCTGAAGTACCCGTGCGCCGTCGTCGTCGTCGAGAGAAAATGGACGTGCGACCACGCCATAGGCATGATCAAAGCGAGCGAGACGGACCGTGCGGCCGTAGATGCCGACAACGAAAGCAGAAAGGAAGCCGTGAGCGAGCAAGAGGTTCCGCGCGTTCTTCGCGAGCTGCTCCACAGTCCTGACGTGCGTGGAGGAATTGTCGTCCTTCATGAACGGGTCTTGTTTGTCGTCGCCCTTGACCTCTACCACCATCGAGATGGTCTGCCAGTCGCCGCAAGTGACGGTCTCCGGTAAGTGGCGAGCTCGATTCCAGTGTGACGAGTCCTGAATACTACGCTTGCCGCATTTGGCCTTGACATTGTCTCCGCATCTGTTCCACGGTTGCTCGCCTCGCCTCGCGCGGTGACGGTCGGTCCGCACTTCCGCACTGAAGGTCACCATGCGCATGAACTTGAACAACCGTGAACGCGTGCTGGGGCCTCTAGTATGATCCGTCAGTTCATGTCGACAGTCCGATCGAATGGGAACTTATAAGCTCTCTCTCGAGTCTGCCTCCAGTTTCTGCCATGTTGCTCCATCTAATAAGTGTCCAAACTGCAGAAGTAGTCGGGTTCAGGCTGAAGGTGAGAAGATCGTCAGAGCGCTCTCAAGAGAAGGTGTCGCGCTCGCAGTCCGTCGGGGCTGGTGGCGCGACACTCAGAGAGGATCTCGCGAAGGACAGGTTACGAGTCTCTGTCGATTGCAAGAACGCTGTCGTAGCTCTACCAGTAGTCTAGCTTATATAGCAGGATGGGCCAGCCACAGAGGGGGAACTATATAGTAGTTAACAAAGACGGAAAGAAGAGGCGAGTGGGAAAGTGAAGAAGGAGGTTCGAACGAGAAAGGAAAGTATACGAAGCGCCGGCTTGGGCGGCTCAGCTGTTACATACGCCCTCCGGCTATCGTCTGACGCATCAGGAAAAACCTCCCTAGGTAAAGAGCGCAAATTTGCGATAATTATCAGGAATAGTATGTTAACGCTCATTATGTAAGTCCCTTGCTAATTAGATGCTCGTTCGCAACAAATAGATAGCATTAGGCCCCGATTTTCCGTGGAGATTGCTTGCTTATGCTCATGGAATCTACGCTGATCACTCATAACATGGAATGTTAATCGTGTGTATTGCCCACTAACTACTTGAGAGATCGGTACACGACGTCATACTACTCCTACAATGCATGGAATCCTGACGCAGAGAGCACTACTTGCCTAGACACACAGAAGAGCCAGGACTACCGCCCGATTGCGCGAGCCTCATGAGGCAAAAGGCCTATAGGAAGGAAGGAATGAGCACATCGTAGTGGAAAGAGATTGAACATGTAACGTACTCGAGTCTGAGAGAGAGGATATCAACGTGACGTCAGCAAGCGCAGGTGCCCGTCGCTCTCAATGAGAATGTGGCGGGCCGGCTGTACGAACGACGAACGGTATGACTAGATTTGACAGCTGGTACTCACCAATCTATGTCTGATTGATCTCCAGCGACTGTGGCTTGTTCGTGAACCTATCCACGGTTATGTCAATGAACTGGACTTGGGTCGCTCGGAGGCGTATCTCGTACTCACCGGGGATGGCGTGTGCTCATGGTGATGACGTCGCTGTGACACATTTCGGAGGTCGCCTCGGAGATGAGCCGGGGATGACGGTCTTCCAAGGCGGCGAGCAAAGATAGGTTACTAGCTATACTTGTACGGGCATGTCAAAGACAGTAAGAGCACTGGCAGACGAGGAGGGATGGTGGTGGTACAAGGACAAGTTGGTGCTGCGTCGGTGCATTTGGTGCTCGAACATTCAGCAACGCATCACGTGGATGTCTTTCTTAAGCGCCTATCGCTGTCTTGTGTTGCCGCCTGTTGCCGCTTGGCTGCCCACCTCAGCGCCTACCAAGTGTGTACGAGCGAGAAGGCACCACGGCCGTGTTCAGACCGCTGTTTTGAGTCTACTCCTGACGTCTCCATGTCTAAGATCAGCCGTTAAGAAGCTTGAGAGAAACTGTGCAGATAAATGGGCATGTGATCCTATATTAGTGATGGATTAGACATTTTAGCTAGGTCATTAGTTATGTTTCTCGTATTTTCACGGCAGAGTGCTATTTTAACGTTTATTTGCTCGGGAGGTTTTTCCTGATGCGATAGCCCCTTCAATCGAAGCGCAATTCATCGTCCCCGTCTCCCATCGGTATGTCTTGTTCCTTCGGAAGCTGCATGTAAGGGTACCACGCTAGTTGCGCGGTGCCCATATCTCGAGGACGGCTGCATCGCCGGCCTTCGAGGAGCAGATCCACAGCGAGCGCAAGTAGCGCTCGCTTAGATTATATTAGCCGTATGTAATTTCTATCTAAGCGCGTACGGTGCCCAGGTGTTCGGAACCTGGGCGCCTGGGAGGGTAAGTCTTCTCTTACCCTCACCATCCCTACGAGTACGCCCGAGCAATACAGCCCGGCCCAGCGTACTTGGGATAGAGGTGCAGAGGAGCACCAGTGAGTACTAACACTTTTTTACGCTTGTCGCGTATCCACAGGATATCAGCTAAAAGCTCGGACGTATTACACGTCATCACAAGTTTATTCGACTGGGCTCAATTGCAACTTGCAATGAGCTCCGACAACAACAATCATCTTCCACGGCCTTCAAGGTCCCCCCCACGGGCAAGTCGCCCCCCGACCACCCAGCGAGCTAGCTCGGCTTTGCCTGGTGGTCGAATCACCCAGAATGCCGGTCCTCAACTGGCCAGCGCTCCCGTATCCACGATGAGCAACACGACGCACATCAGTCGTCTGTCTGGCGAGTCTGCCAGCACAGCACGAGCTGGTGCGTCATCATCTACGATGTCCACGACGCAGGGCGCAACTCGCGCCCCGGATCCTACTAGTAGGCGAACTACCCCTGGAGCAACACCCAGTGGCAGCCGTCCGTCTAGCAGGACGTCTAACCAAGGCTGAGTTGGCCCGTCCAGACCGTCATCCGTTCGTTCCCAGTCTGGGGACAGTTTCGTGACCCCTGCATCCGACCTGGAGCAGAGCAGCGCCGCTCGGCCTGAGAGTCGTCAGTCACGGCTCTCCGACCGAGAGGATAGACTGCAAGAAGCAGTCGAGAGTGGGAGAGTGCAGTCGCGCAATTCGCGCCGGAGCACCCTCACGTCTCGTACGCTACAAGACATCGCTGCTCTTGTGCGTGGCACACGTCGTCGGTATCGCGAGTTGCGGGAGACACTTGACCGCACGAACGACGAGTTCGCGGAGAGTATGGTGGCCATACTCGAGGACTCTGGAATGCACGGAGTAGTTGAGGCATTTCAAGATGAAATGTCTCTACCACCCCCTGCAGAGACTGAGTCCGAGGAAGATGAAGTGCCCCAGATGGTCGAGGAAGGCCCTCGGGACACGTTGTACCCGGAATCACCCTGAGCGCGAGATGCGTTCGAAAGACTGCAAGAGGGACGTGCCCAGCGACTGCAACATGCAGGCCTCGCTGAGACGAGTCCTCCTGCAGAGGATGAACAAAGACGCAATGCGCGACCCGACCACGACCGAAGACAGCCTCGGAATGTGGTCACGGTTGACGAGGGTCGTCGCAGTGTGGCTTTTCAACCGCTTCAAGAGGTTGATTATCTTGAGAGTGCCTCGCAAGTAGCGAGCCCACCGAATAATCAACCGCGACTACCAGCCTACCGCCGTCCATCCATGTATGGACCGTCTGTGCAAGCTGCGCAGTGGAATACCCAATTACATGGAGGTGGCCCCTCAGTGATTAATGGACCTAGCGCAATTCGCGCATCCACCCCGAACGAATTGGCGTTCGTAGGTCCCATTGTGGGCCCGAGGGACGGGATAGGAGTTCAACGGCTGCTGGATATGATCCAGGAGCTAGTAGGCGACGCGCCCACTAGCGATCCCCCGGCGTATTTGAAGATGGCTAAGTTGCCACCTCCCAAAACGTATGAGGGCAAGGATGACCCAGACCAATTCGAGGTATGGCTCCGTGGCCTCCTCGAATACTTCAATACGCTACGTATCACGGGCCCGCAATATGATGCAGACCGGTTACGTATGCTCAGCTCGAGCCTAAGTGGCAACGCCGCCACTTGGTTCTACAATACCGTACAGTCCCCATCACGCGACAAGCGTGATTGGATGTTCGAAGAAGCTATCGTGGGCCTGTTCCGAAGATTTGTCCATCGAGACACGCACCTGCAGGCAGAGCAGCAATTCGCTGCTCTACGCTTTGAAGCGTCCAAGGGCGGAGTTGCTGGTTTGTATGAGCGCATGCTCTATCTTGCCGACAAGATGTGGGAACGCCCCACGGAGTTTCATATGCGCAAGAAGTTCATTGAGGCCTTACCCGAGCAGTATGAGAGCATCTTGTCGTTGTATAAAGGCATGTCGCCTCAGTATACAACTCTGTACACACTGTACCAGTCCGCGTTGGAGCTGGAACAGAACATGAGGGCGTTGCAGTTGCGGAAGCGTGCGCGAGATGCGGGCGGTGGCACTACCCCTCATGTAAATACTATGAAGTCCATTCCGGACAATAAATCAGTTCGCGCGAATAGCGCCTCACAACACCAGCCCTCGGTTCGCAAGACCTCAAGCAGCGGGTTTAAGAATGTGAATCGGGCCACGCCGAAGCAATATGAGAACCGCCAGACGCGGCCGCATATGACTACGGAAACGCCGAGAGTGACTGGACGAGCAGGACCGTCCAAGTCGGACCGTCCTGCATCGCAGGTCAAATGTTTCGCTTGCGGCCAGATTGGCCACTATGCATCTGATCCGAAGTGCCCCCAGTATGGGAAGAAGAACACTTCAGGCCAGCCGCGCATGTTCGCGCAACACATCATTGACGAAACGTCAGACAAAGAAGACAGCCCCCAAGAAGAGGGCGCCGGCGAGGATGCCGGAGGAGACAACGAGTCTCCTATCTTCGCAGATGATTCCGCGGATGTGGTCGACAACGACCAAGAGTATCCACCATCCAATTATGGTGGATCCCAGTATGAGTCGGAAAGGGAGGATGAGTTGTCTCCTATCGACGAGGACCATGAGAACGACTTGTTCTTTGGTGGGATGCGAATTGCACCCTTCAAAGAATTACTTGGCGAATTGGTTCATGCGCATAGCATGGCGATACAACCGGATCGCAACTTGCGACATGCTTGGTTATACGACGCGAAGGTGCGTAAGATCCAGGACCCGGCAGCTCAGCCGAAACGAGACGAGTTGTCTCAGCGCACCTTCAGCGCGGAAATATCAGTTAATGGAGTCATGGCACTTGCCCTGTTCGATTCAGGGTGTACCACTGATTCCATTACGCCGGAACTAGCGTACATGTGCAAGGCCGACAGAATCGACTTGAAGGAACCCGTTGGGCTCCAACTTGGAACCAAGGGCAGCCGCACGCGCATCAATTACGGTGCCCGTGCGACGCTGCAAGTCGGGAAGCTCAAGCAGAGCCAGTATTTCGATGTCGTCGACATCGACAAGTATGACCTGATCTTGGGAACAACGTTCTGTCGCAAGCACAACGTTGTGCTTGATTTCGCCAAGGATCAGGTCCTTGTCGATGGAGAGCGCGTTGCTCTTTTTCGGCCGGAACCTCAAGTGGACCGACGTGGTCCGAAGAAAGGCATGGCAGGGACCGCAAGTCGCGGACCTACCGCACCGCTTAGGGGCGTCAAGTTCGGTGTTGCCGCGACTAGCGGTAAACTGCACGGACAACCCGCCGCGAATTAGCGAAGCGTGGTGACTTCCACGAAAGTGGAACCCTCCCGAACACACTACGCGACAGAATGGATGTCGTCAGGAGGGGGAGGGGATGGCAATATCGCCATGAACAGGCCTGAACGACATCAAGGACGTAAGACAGACACGAGCGTGCCAGTTGCACGCGAGCGTTTTGTGCCAAGCCGGCACTCGTCCATGGAACCGAGACGCGACCGTTTTGGTCGAGAAGACCCTCACGGTGTGAATGAACTCATTGACCGCATCGCAGCGGAACAATGGGAAGATGAAATAATACGACGAACCCACGTTGGGTTCGTCATAGACGAAAAAGAGGAGGAACTTCAGAAGCTCCGTGACAAGTGGTATGCGAAGACGGAGGACATCATGCGTCCCCCGCCTGAGACGCTCCCTCCATTTCGCGAGGTGAATCATCGCATACCGCTCATCGACGAGCAGAAGAAGTACCGGTACCATCTACCGCGATGTGCGGATGTGGTGAAACCGGAACTTCTCGCCAAGATAAACCGCTACGTTGCGGCAGGGTGGTGGCGCCCAGTAACTTGCGAGCAGGCAGCTCCGTTGCTGTGCGTCGCCAAGAAAGACGGGAAGCTCCGTACAGTTGTTGATGCAAGGCAGCGCAACAGCAATACGGTCCATGACTTGACCCCGTTTCCGGATCAGGATCTGATCAGGATGGACGTGGCCAGAGCCAAGTATCGTTCCAAAATCGATCTATCCGATGCGTATGAACAAGTACGCATCGTGGTAGAAGATGTCTGGAAGACGGCGTTCGCTACGCCCTTCGGGACCTTCGTGAGCGAGGTAATGCAGCAGGGTGATACTAATGCCCCGTCTACATTTCAACGGCTCATGACGGCCATATTCCGAGATTGCATTGGACGATTTGTCCATGTATATCTCGACGATATTTTCGTGTTCTCGGACTCCAAGGAGGAGCACGAGAAGCACTTGAAGATTGTATTCGACAAGCTCCGCAAGGCGCGGCTTTACCTGAGTCGCAAGAAGTGCGACTTGTTCTCAAAGGACTTAGACTGCCTCGGGCATCGAATAGATGACCGAGGGCTACATGCCGACACGGATAAAATGAGTCGTATTCGCAACTGGCGAATACCTCGTAGTTACCAAGAAGTACAACGGTTTTTAGGGCTAGTGAACTACCTGGCTCACTTTATGCCTGACGTTACTGCATACACGACGCCATTGTCGAGTATGGTGCATAACGATAGGCCGTTCGTGTGGCGCAAACTGCACGACAAGTGCTTCGAGGAGATAAAAGCTTTAGCATGCAAGGTGCCAATACTAAAGCCTATCGACCACGCCAAGAATGAGCCAATTTGGCTCATTTGTGACGCATCCGTGTACGGGCTAGGTGCCTTGTACGGACAGGGACTAAACTGGCAGACATGTCGTCCTGCTGGATTCTTGTCCAAGAAATTTACTAGTGCGCAACGAGCGTACCGTACATATGAGCATGAAGCTTTGGCCATACTGGAAGGGTTGCTCAAGTGGGAGGATAAGCTATTGGGACGACATGTCCACATAGTTACCGACCACAAGGCCCTTCAATTTTTGGAAGGACTTGCGCGCCCGAATGGACGGCAAATCCGGTGGTACGAGTTCCTTGCCCGGTTCCAGTACGATATCACGTACGTGCCTGGCAAGCTCAACAAAGTAGCCGACTGTTTGTCGCGCTACTATGAGAATGATACGGTCGATGATCACACGGAAGAGTGGGAGTACGTCAACGCCGATGTGCGTCTGGACCCAGATGGGGACACACTCCCATTTTCCCGCGCGATTGAGCTCAAGGCTGGCCGCGTATTGCGGAAGTCTTCTCGGCTAATGGCCAAGCAAGCCGCCGCCGAGCGGCCAAAGACACCCCTACCACAAGTAGTGGAACCGCGGGTGCTAGAAGCTGAGCAACTTGCTCAACACCAGCCTCCGTCAATGCCGAAGGAACCTGCTAGAAAAGAGGCCAATCCCAAGTTGGGAGACGCACTTTCGGAGGGACCATCTTTGCGACTGCACATAGAAGGCAAGGATGGATTCATGACCGCTGTCCGACAGGGATACGCTCATGACTCCACCCTGCGCAAGGTGCAGGAACAGCCCGAACAGCATAAAGCGTTCGCAATTCGCGACGGCTTTATATACACCAAGAACCGTCGAGGTGACGAGGTGTTATGCTTACCTCGGGCCCTCTACAACAAGCGATCCATTATCGAGTTGATAATAGATCGTGCGCATACGACGCTTGGCCATTTGGGAGCTCAGCGCACGTCTGACTATGTGCGCCGATGGTTCTGGTGGCCAGCTCTACGCCGAGATGTAGATAAATTCTGCATCTCGTGCGGGACTTGCCAAACCACTAAGGCTAGCACTCAGCTACCTTATGGTTGGCTTCACAACATGCCGATACCCACGCAGCCCTGGGCTTCAATAGCCATGGACTTCGTGGGTCCTTTCCCAGTGTCTCGAGGATACGATTATCTTTGGGTAATCGTATGTCGATTGACTTCCATGGTACACCTAGTACCTGTCCACACCACGGACACTGCAGCCGACTTGGCGTTAGTGTACCTCCGTGAAGTCGTGCGATTGCACGGCCTCCCGGAATCGATAGTGTCCGACAGGGACAGCAAGTTTACCTCCAAATTTTGGCAGGAGGTACACCGATTGATGGGAGCTAAATTGCTCATGTCAACGGCGTTCCATCCACAGACCGACGGATTGAGCGAGCGAACCATACGCTCGGTCACTCAAATCCTCCGGTCTATGGTGGCTCCTGACCAGATGGATTGGCACGACAAGATACCGATAGCAGAATTCGCGATAAACTCTGCTACCGGTGCCTCTACAGGGTTCGCACCGTTCGAGCTGAACTATGGCTACTTGCCTAAATCGTTGAACGGTGTTAAAACTGAGACTCAGTTCCCTGGGGTCAAGGAGTTCGCGCAACGCGCGCGAGCTTACCTTGAGCAGGCACACGATGCGCTCATCGAGGCGCGAGTTGCGCAAACGTATCAGGCGAATAAGCGGCGACAAGCCGAGCCTACGTTCGGTATAGGAGATAAAGTCTATTTATCTACGAAGAACCTCTCGATGCCTAAGGGACGAGCGAGGAAGCTCATCCCTAAGTACATCGGGCCCTACGCAATCACTGCGTGTTTCCCGGACACGTCTAACTACGTGTTGGATTTGCCTCCGGAGTTGAAGGCACGCCGGGTGCACCCGAGGTTTCATGTGTCGCTGTTGCGGCGACATGAGCCAAACGACGACACTGTCTTCCCAAGTCGGGAAGCATTGTCGTACTACGACGTGGGGACGGATGATACCACCGAGTGGATGGTCGATGAGATCATCGGACATGAATGGAATGGGGCGACTTGCCGCTTCCACGTCCGATGGACTCTCGGCGACCACACTTGGGAACCGTACGAACACTGCAGGGATCTCGCTGCATTAGACGACTACTGTCGTCTAATGGGCGTACGTTCTTGGAGGCAACTGCCTCGACGATCCGGCAAATAGCCGCACCGCACGAGGAGGGGTGGCCAAAGGAGGCCCACCACCAAGTCCACAACTTGTGGACTGGTGGCTGACAATGAGGAAGTGGCGCGCAAGTCGCGCGTCGCGAAAGACTGGAAGTCACGAGACTGGCGCGTCGCGCGCAAGGGCCTGGCCGCGCACGTGCAAATTCAAAGTCCACCGGCGCCAAACGGACTTTGCGAAAATCGGCAAAGTCCTCGCGTCTAAGTGGACGGCTCGCTAGCGACTTGCTCAGCGACCGCCACCGCCGTCACTGCACGTAGCAGCCCCCCCCGTCAAAAACGATACAACTTCGCGTCATGTCGGCGCAACAACACAACGACAACCTCGCTGCCGCTGCTGCCGCTGCTCAACAGCAGCTTCAGCAGCAGCAATTACAGCAACAGCAGCAGCAGCAACAGCAGCTTCAACAGCTGCCGGGGCCGGCGTTGGCCCCAGGAGAGAACAACGCCGCCGTGTCGGTCATGGGCCAGGGCCCGATGGAGACCGACCACCAGGCACCGCAAGCAGCGGCGCCACCTCAAAACTACCAGCCTGCTCAACAACAGGCTTTCATCCCCCACCCCTCCCATTTCCCCACCGCCCAGTACCCGGGTTTCCCCAACTTCGGGGCTGGGTACCAGGTGGCCCCCCAATACGGGCAGCCCGTCCATGTCGGACAGCAGCCCTCGCCATTCCAGCAGCAGGCCACAATGCAATTCGCATCGTTGCCGGCGGCACCTTTTACAGCGACGTCGCAAGCAGCGGCGTCGCTGCCCGTCCTTCCCCCAGGCATGCCGCCGCTCATGCCCATCAACGCGCAGGCGTGGGCTCCGGTCCCCGGCCAGCACTTGCTGGTGGCGCATGGAGGTGGCTGCGCGACGTGCGCGGAGTTCGTTCGTCACCTCGCGGCGGCAGCGAACGAGCCGTCCTTCCAGGCCGCGGCCGCGCAGGTGCAGGCGGAACTGCAAGTGCGGTTCTGGCGGCACTTCGAGGCGCACGCGGGCTCTGGAGGGGGAGAGGCGCGTGAACGCGAATTGCGTGAGCGCGACGAGACGATCGAGAGGCTCCAGCGCGAGTTGCGTGAGAGCCAGGAGTCGGCAGATCGCCGAGCAGTTCGCGCCGACGAGGCGCAGAAAAAGAATGATCAGCTGACGGAGACCTGCAAGGATCTCCGCCAGCAGATCCACAAGCTCAAGGAGGGCGTGCGGGAATGTGAGAAGAACCGCGCCCGCCTCATTGCCGAGCTCGAGGCGAAGGACCGCAACTCGCGGTCCACGACCGAGCCCGCGTACCCCAAGCGTGCCCGCGAGCGCGACCCGCGCGAAGAGAGCCCTCGAAGGCGTCCCCGTGGGCACTACATGGACTCAGGCCACGCCGAGACGAGACAACTGGTCCCGTACTCGTCGTGGAACGCGGGACCGCCGTCCTCGGAGGCAGGACCATCCCGGTCCTCGCTCCGGGACACGACCTCTTCGGCTTCGACGCGCCTGGCATCGCAGCCGATAGAGGAAGATTCGGATGACGAGCTCATCCCCATGCTACCACCAGCCCAATTTGGGCCCAATAATTCCTCAATCTGGGATGAGGAGACCCGGATTGAGTACGATGTCATCGACGAGGACCGCATCAAGCGGTTGATAGCTCGTTCGAGAGATCGGCGCGCTAGGCGCAACCTCCCTCCTCCGGCCACTGGTTCCAGGCCCCAACCTGGGGAACCTGGTATCCCTGGGTGGCCGTACCACCTACTCCTCCCCCCAACTGACTCCGACCCCCGCCAAGCCAATCATTGGTACAACTACGTACCAATGACTTGGGCTGAGGCCCGTCACCTTATGAGGGTGGCGCATACGGACATGGGCGAGGCGCGGGCCCGGATCAGCGACCTGCTGTCCCAGGTCAACGCCCGCCCGGAGTTGAGTGGGATCGCAGGGCTGCAACTATTGCAGTCCCACTGGCGCAACCCCGACAATCGCCGCGACTTGCCGGTGATTGTCGGGCCCCGCCCTGCCTCTCCGCGGGCCTTCAACCCGCCCGGTTTCGTGCCCGCCAGCACGTCGCATCTCCCGCGGCCGCTCGGTAGGCCTACCCCTACGCGTCAACACGGACGCACTCCCACGACGACCACGACGACAGCAGCTCCTGCTACTGCCGTCCCAGCCGCCAACACTGCCGCAGGTCGCGGCCAACCCACCTACGCTGAGCCAGTGACGGCTTGGCAGGATTGGTTTGCCGTGCACCAAGCACGCATTCCGACTTGGATGGATCGGGAGGCAGATGGCCGACCGACCATCGCAAGCCTCGAGTTCCACTTGTTGGTGCGCCGCGCCTTGCCGGCCCGTACCAACCTCCACGACCGAGGCCGCTGGGTGAATATGTCGAGCATCCTGTTCGGCATCCCAGGCCTCTACCGCCATATTGTCGAAAGGGGTCAATACCCCATTTCGACCATCTTCGCTATGCGGCGGTACACCGGGTCCTTGGAACACCTCACCGTGTTCCATGTTGCTCGGTGGTACGCCCACATTGGAGTATCTCTCGAGCAAGCTGCTCGTATGGTCCGCATGGCGCGCCGTACACGCAACGAGCGTGTCGGTCGCATGCTGGACGACACCGCTCCATTCGACGGGGAATGGAACGTCATTCAAGACGCGGGCACAGTGCCCACCAACGCCCAACTTGGGCCTTTCCCCCACGGCGACGTCGTCGCCGGCGAGCCTCCCTACCTCGCCGGCGTCGCCCCGATATACGGGCCTGCGGATGCAACCACCCCAGCGTCTGCTACCACCATCCCACCTTCGGCACCCAACTTGGGTACCGAAGCCGCTGCTCCCGCGGGCAACTTGCCCATACCCGAGGACGAGGAGATGGACGACGGCTCTGCCGCGACATCTGCTTCGTCTCTGCCCGCTGTGGACTATCGGTCGGACAACAGCGATGTGTTGTCCACACCGAGCGAACACTGAGGCGAGTTGCCTCCTTCTTCATCAGCACCCACTACGACCAGTAGTGTGTGCTCGTCGAGAGATTCGAAATCCCCTCGAGGTTTCTCCTCGCGGTCCGTCAGGCTTCACTATGCCGAAGTGAAGCTTTATCAATACCAAGGCACTATGCAGCGCATGTTGCGCTATTTTTCTATGCGACTAACCGTCGACGTCTCGCTGTACGTCGTCGGTTGGTCATCACACCATGCAGCCACTGGCCGCCTCTATTCGCGGCCCTAAAGAAAAATATATATATATATATATGGTCTATTACTATCATGCGACCCGCGCACGGGTCTGGAGGGGGAGAGTGTAAGGGTACCACGCTAGTTGCGCGGTGCCCATATCTCGAGGACGGCTGCATCGCCGGCCTTCGAGGAGCAGATCCACAGCGAGCGCAAGTAGCGCTCGCTTAGATTATATTAGCCGTATGTAATTTCTATCTAAGCGCGTACGGTGCCCAGGTGTTCGGAACCTGGGCGCCTGGGAGGGTAAGTCTTCTCTTACCCTCACCATCCCTACGAGTACGCCCGAGCAATACAGCCCGGCCCAGCGTACTTGGGATAGAGGTGCAGAGGAGCACCAGTGAGTACTAACACTGCATCGCGCTTTCGTTCGCGACGGCGGGGTGCGTTTTCGCCGAGTCGGCCCCCGAGGGAGCAGCGGGAGGCAATACAGTGGCGGCCCCGGGCACAGTGGTTTCCGCGCCCAGGTCGTTGGTAGTCGTAGGAGCAGCGGGGGGTACGTCCGTGCTCTGTCGAGAGGTCGAGACGGCCAAGCCGGTAGCGACCAACGTATTCTGTTGAACTTCCGGGTTTGCGTACTGGCCATACCATATCCGGATGGACACGATGGCTGTGTCTGCACAGCATGGACTTTCTTAAATACATTCCCCATATGGTAGTTCTATGGACTTTTCTACGATACATCTGTACTATAGCATCCGGACATCTCTGGATCCCTCCAGTGCGTTCTACGCTGTTCCGGATCTCTTCTAGATAGTTCTCTACGATGGCGCGATACTCACATCATCCTTGCTCATACTCGCACCATCGTCTTACTCATCGTATGGTAGATCACCTGCCCTCCTTTCTTCGCTTACTCATGCGTCCTCTGGACTTGTATATAAGGAGGACATTCTCTGCCCCTGCTCTTCAGTCGTTCGCTCACAGACTGAAGAGTAAGTTCCTCTCTTACCTATGCTTACTTACTATGGTTACTTACCAAGTACTTGTAGCTTTGCTTGTGTGGCTTACAGGTACTTGTCTATGCAATATAGTCGTTCGCTCACAGACTGAAGACTTTGCTTGTGTGGCTTACAGCCTTCTAGGTTCAGAGTTCATCAGGTTATGAGCCCTGCGCTCTAACTTGTTGCTTCTCCTCGTCGACATCGTTGCGCAACATCTCTTCGTCGACATCGCGGTTTGTGCACCTCCCACCTTCCTATTCCCTATCTCTTGACTGTGCCCGCCGACACTGCTGCCAGGGGGACATTTCTGCGCTCGTGACGCAGCCCTGAGCGCTTTTACTTAGCTGTAGCACTCAGTAGGTTGTACAACCCTTTGTAGGGGGTTTTTTGCGTATCCCTGGGCCAGGCCTCGCACTTGCGACTGCCAGTCCTTGTACACCGGGGTCCTTAAGACCTTAGGACCGGAGGACAACCGTGCGGACCCTCCTTAGTGTAGTCTTTTGGTCGGATAGCAGTACTATAGTTTTTCTTGGGCACAGTTGGCGACTTCTACCCAGATTCTCGGGTTACACGGCTGCCTGGGTCTCTGGTTCACCTGAACAGGTGTCCATCTCTCGCCTATTCTGGTGCACAACCACAAGTCAATCATCGCGCTTCCCTGAACCGTTTTGTAGCCCACAACAGCGGAGCCCTTTGTGCTAGATTCTGAGGAGGAAGTCGACGCCACTCTCGATCATCCCTCGGAATCATCCTCAGCCTCTCTCTTCGATTGCTCTGGTCTTCCTCACCTCTTCGACTGGGAAGAACACACTGATCGTCACCTTTGTCCTACCACCTCTAAATACGAGGAGTGTGACGATTTTCCCTGTCCTCATCGATACGATCAACCAGGCAATCCTTCCTCTCGTACTATTCGTACCTGGGCTGAGTACCCAAATCAAGCACAGGAATCTCCGCTCTATCCTTTCTCTGAATCAGTCTTCGACCTCTTCGCTGCTCCTACTCCCGTCGTCGTCTCTCGCTCTCCATCTCCTGCGGCGCCTCTCCAATTCGCGTCCACAACTCCTCCTATCTCCTTAGACTTCTCAGACGACTTTCGGGACTCTCCCCAATTCTTTCTCCTCACTATGGGCGACATCAAGCCTGATACCATTCCTCTCCTCACTTCGGCCAGTCAATACTCCGACTGGGTCGCCAAAATCAAGGGCGTCATGCTCTTTACGGGATGCTGGGGTCCAATTCTCAGCCAGTCCGCTCCCGCAGGGGAGAAGACGGAGGATTGGAAGAAGAAGGACGACCAAGCCAAGGGTCTCATCTGGATGCGAGTCGCCACCAACTACCACTACCTCCTCGAGACCAAGGAGACGACCGAAGGCGAAGTCAAGAAGCGTGTCCCGGCGTCCTACTCTGCCAAAGAAATGTGGGATGTCCTGAAGAAGGAGTTCGGCACTCCGGACACTGCTGAAGCGATCGGTCTCCTTATGGCGTACTTCAACCTTCCTCCCATGTCGGACTCCCGTCCTCTTCGCGACCAGCTTGGGACCTACATCACGCGCATCCGGGACGCTAGCAATGGGGGCATGAACTTCTCCGAGCACCAGCAAGCGGTGTTCCTCCTCATGAAGCTCCCGCCGTCCTACAACACTCTCTCCACCAGTCTCACGGCCTCGCATAAGCTGGGAGATTGGACTGTCGAGTGGGTGCAAGGCAAGGTGCTAGCCGAGGAATCTTTGCGCTCCGGCACCAGCCAAAGCGTGACGAGGATCTCCAAGACAAAGCCGAAGCCGTCCGGACCCTGCGACTTCTGTGGCAGTGGTACTCATCATGAGTCCACTTGCTGGAAGAAACACCCTGACCAACGTCCTAAGAAGGGTGGCAAGGGAAAGGGCAAAGGCAAGGAGAAGGAGAAGAAGGGGAAGGAAAAGGACAATTCGAATAACCATGCCAATGCCGCTGCGCCCGCTGTAAATGTACTTGTAGCCGAGTCGTCGAACATGCACGCTTCTTTCTACTCTGCGGCTCATGCCGCTGGTGTGCGACATACTCATTGGCTCATGGATTCCGGTGCTTCGCAGCATATCACCTTCGACATTAATGACTTTGCTGAGTATTCCGCCTATGACACCCCTATAGTCTTTAAGACAGCCGCGTCGGGTGAGGGGAGTTCAGTCAAGGCTCTAGGCGAAGGTCTCGTTCGAGGTGAAACCTTCATCGATGGTGTAAAGTGGAGTATCGACCTGCCCAAGGTCTGCTACATTCCTATGGCGTCGTCTCGCCTATTCTCCACTGGATCCATTGAGAAGAACGGTTATTCGATCTTCCAAGGAGACAAGAAGATGAGCATCTTCGACAAGCTGCCTTCTGGCGCTGTCTCTCATGGCTCGACGATTAAGATCGAGGGTCGGAAGATCCTTGAAGGGGTGTTTAATCCCATCAATAATCTCTATGACTTTGTTCTGGAGATTAAGTCTGGCGGACATGTTCACCTCTCTAAGACGGACTATAAGACCTGGCACCGTCGCTTTGGTCATGCCGGTAAGGAGGCACTTCGCCACCTTCCCAAGAACGTCAAGGGAGTTGATCATGTCGATCCCGCTGATGATGAACCGTGCGAGGGATGCGCTTATGGCAAATCCCATCGTCTCCCCTTTCCTCCCTCTGAGAAACGTGCGACTGAGCCTCTCGAGCTCGTCCATACGGATCTTGATGGACCTATGCGCACTGCATCGGTCGGGAGTGGTTACCTCTACTTCGCTAGTTTCATAGACGACTTCTCTGGTCTTGGCATTGCGTACTATCTCAAGCGCAAGTCAGATGCCATGAAAGCCTTCGATAGCTTCAAGGCTTGGGCTGAGACTCAGACCGGGAAGAAGATCAAGCGAGTACGCTCCGATCGAGGGGGGGAATACCTGTCCAACGAGTTCACTCAGCATCTTCTTGATCTTGGGATCGAGCATCAGAAGTCTACGCCAGACTCACCCCAGCAGAATGGACGTGCAGAACGCTGGAACCGTACTATCGTCGAGAAGGCAATGTCTATGCTTCACCACACTGGACTGAGCCACGGTTTCTGGCAACTCGCCGTTGAAGCTGCCGTTCATATCTACAATCGTCAGCCTATGCGACGTCTGAAATGGCGTTGCCCCATCACGGCATGGGATGGGACCGTACCGGACGTGTCCTACTTCCGTGTTTTTGGCTGTAAAGCCTTTGTTCACGTGCAGAAGTCCAAGCGCGAAGGGAAACTCGACAAGAAGGCAGTCGAGATGATCTTCGTGGGGTATGAGCCAGGTACTAAGGGGTACAAATTCTGGAACCCGGCCACCCGCTCCATCGTCGTATCTCGCGATGTGATATTTGACGAAGAGTCTTTTCCTGCACGCTCCATACCCGGCTATCGTCGCGTTACCCCTAGCGATAATCCGTTCCCAGAGCACGAGGATCGCTCCGATGACGTCTCGAATTCGGATTCGGGCGATCTGCCCCAGATTCCAATCCCTCTTCCTCTTGATGAGGATCGTCCTCCCTCTCCGCCTCCTGCTCCGCCTGCTCCAGAAGAGGATGAGGAGCCTCAACCGCCGCCTCAGCCTCCTCTACCACCTCCTCAACCACGTCGTCCTGCTGTCCCTGTCCCTCGACCTTCTCACTGGCGTAACCGTCATGAGCCAGTGGGAGGTGCTGAGGTTCCTGCCCTTGGTAATGAACGTCCTCGTCGTGAAAACCGACGGCCTCCTGCTCGTTACCGCGAGGACAATATCTTTGGCGACAGGGATCCAGTAGAAGTGGAAAGACAATCCACTGAGGATGGTGATGAGCTGGAAGCTCAAGCTATTCGCTTTGTACTTGCCTCGCAGTATAAGTCTGGAATTCCCAACTCTCACCAGGAAGCTATGAATTCCCCAGACAAGGACAAGTGGCGTGTGGCTGAAAAAGCGGAGTATGACTCCCTTATGGAGAACAAGACTTGGGTCCTGGTGCCGCGTCCTAAAGACCGACAAGTCGTTGCCAATCGTTGGGTGTATGACATCAAACACGATGGTCGGTACAAGGCACGCCTTGTGGCTAAGGGATTTACCCAGGTTTGGGGGGAAGACTACCATGAAACCTTCTCGCCTGTCGCGCGTTTTGAGTCCATTCGTTACCTCCTCGCGCATGCTGCGCTTGAGGACTGGGACATTGAGTCCATGGACGTCAAGACTGCTTTCCTTAATGGCGACTTGGAGGAGGAAATCTACATGGAACAACCTGAGGGATGGGTCGTGCGCGGCAAGGAGAACTATGTCTGTCTTCTTAAGAAGGCCATCTACGGTCTGAAGCAGGCTTCGCGTCAGTGGAATCTCAAAATCCACAAGTCTCTCCTTGATCTGGGCTTTACGCGGACTTATTCCGATGCCGGCGTATACGTATATCGGCGACAAGGGGGGGAGAAAGTTACGATTGTCGTTCTCTATGTCGACGATCTACTACTCCTTGGCGATGACCGGCAACACATCAAGCAGGTCAAAGATGCCTTGAAGAAGCAGTATAAGATGACAGACTTGGGCGCTGTCAAGCGTTTTCTTGGTCTCCGAATTTCGCGCGATCGCACCATTCGTCGCATCGACATAGACCAGGAAGAGTACATCCAGTCTGTTATCGAGCGCTTCGAAATGGCTGACTGCAAGCCGTCTCGCACTCCTCTCCCTGCTGGTGCTGTCTTGGAGTCATCTGAGCAGCCTGAACCGGCTTCCGATTCTTTCCGTCAACGCTACCAGAGTCTGATCGGCAGTCTTCTCTACGCAGCTCTCGGTACGCGTCCTGACATCGACTTTGCGGTCAATCGGTTGTCTAAGTACAATGCGAATCCGTCTGATGCGCACTGGCATTACGCCAAGTATGTCCTTCGCTACCTTCAAGGGACTAAGCATTTCCGCTTGCGCTATGATGGAGCGTCCAATGATGGTCTGTTGGTCTATTCTGACTCGGACTGGGGCGAAGACCGTGACAACCGCAGGTCGACCTCTGGCTATGTTTTCTTGATGGCTGGTGGTGCCATTTCTTGGGCCTCGAGGTGTCAGCCGACAGTCTCCCTTTCCTCGACCGAAGCGGAGTACCTAGCTGCCTCAGACACCTGCCGTCAGATTGCGTGGCTTAGAACGTTCGGCACTGAACTCGGGGATGACATGTCGCATCCTACACCGCTGTGTTTGGACAACCAGGGATCTATTTTCCTTGGAGTCAACCCCGTGGTTGAGCGTCGTACGAAGCACATCGATATCCGACACCATTACATTCGTGAGCAAATCGAGCTCGGAAAGGTGGAGGTGTTCTTTGTTGCTACCAAGGATCAACTGGCCGATCCCCTGACCAAGAATGTCTCGTTCTCTCTTGTCGAGTGGTTCAGGAAAGGGGTTGGTTTGGTCGATCCGACAGCTTGAACGAGTGGGAGTGTTGAACTTCCGGGTTTGCGTACTGGCCATACCATATCCGGATGGACACGATGGCTGTGTCTGCACAGCATGGACTTTCTTAGATACATTCCCCATATGGTAGTTCTATGGACTTTTCTACGATACATCTGTACTATAGCATCCGGACATCTCTGGATCCCTCCAGTGCGTTCTACGCTGTTCCGGATCTCTTCTAGATAGTTCTCTACGATGGCGCGATACTCACATCATCCTTGCTCATACTCGCACCATCGTCTTACTCATCGTATGGTAGATCACCTGCCCTCCTTTCTTCGCTTACTCATGCGTCCTCTGGACTTGTATATAAGGAGGACATTCTCTGCCCCTGCTCTTCAGTCGTTCGCTCACAGACTGAAGAGTAAGTTCCTCTCTTACCTATGCTTACTTACTATGGTTACTTACCAAGTACTTGTAGCTTTGCTTGTGTGGCTTATAGGTACTTGTCTATGCAATATAGTCGTTCGCTCACAGACTGAAGACTTTGCTTGTGTGGCTTACAGCCTTCTAGGTTCAGAGTTCATCATATTCGTCGAGTCGTGAACTGAGGCGTGAGCGTCTGCCGGTCCAGGTGCATGGGGGTGAGTTTGTTCGACGACGGGGGGAGCGAGGACTCCCTCGGACGGATGAGAGCCGGCGAGAGGCGTTGGCGGGCGAGTAACGTCTGGGAGAGGGCCGAAGAACGGGTCCTCCAGCGCGAACGTGGAGTGAGTGTCCATGGCATCCGAAGAGTCCCCGAGGGTGAGAACCGGGCTCCCAGGCACCTGCTGCGGGATAGACAGCTTGGTGGTCCGAGCGTGGTGGGCGGCCAGAGCGCTGCGGCGCGCTTTCTTGTCCTGACGCTCTCTCACAGCCCGATCGCGAACGCGCTGCTGGCGAACGAAGGACTGAGCCGCTGCGGTCACTAGGCCTTGGACAAACCGCGGATCGAAGCTGGCGTCCTCCTCGCCCCGAGGCAGGACCAGATTCAGCGGGATGGTGTCGCCATTGCTTTGACCCCCGAGTCCAGCCGCGCCGGGTAGAGGAGTGAGGCCGTACGCGTTGGCGAAGTCGAGGTCCCACAGGTGCCCGAACGTCTCGTACCCCGCCGGGACCGGGTCTCAATGAGGGTCGAAGGTTCCTCTGCGCAGGAGGGCGTCGAAGTCGAGGATAAGGCGCACTTGCTCGCGCGAGAAGCGTATCATGCGTCGGTCGTTCGAGCTGAGGTCGGTGGCCAGCACTTCTCCATTGTCGAGGTTGACCGTGAAGTGCAGCGGCAGCCGGCGCGACCGCTTCTTGCCGGGAGCCATGGGTAGGATCTTGAGGACGTTCGGTTGTCGAGGACGAAGAGAGGGGGGGCGAAGGTGTTGTCAGAGGAGGAGGATGCGAGAGAAAAGGGGCGAAGATAGAGGAGAGAGCACGGCGTGCCGAGTGGTACATCAGCAAAATGTGGAATGGCCTTTTTGCCTCCTTTTAGCACTTAAATTCCTGACAGTTTACGGTCCAGACTTTAAGTCCGATAAGTGAGTGAACATGAAATAATGCAGGTTTTACGGGCGCCAACGGAACATCTAAGGATCGCACAAAGTCAGGTACCAGGATAACAGGCCCATCAGAGCTTCAGACAACAAGAAGTCCTGCTCATGTTACACACAAGGGGATGTTCAGGATTCATAAGTGAAAATGATTATATACAAGCCCTACACAAATTGCGGAAGAGTACGATAACCGCGAGTCCGATAGGTTGAATGGGCTGATCGGCTCGGAGAGAGGTCAGGCTGGCCCGGCATGCCACGCGGATGGGACTCGGATAAAGCAGTCACGGTGGCCTGCGAAGGCGCTCAGGCTGGCGAGGGCGAGGAGGTGGGCGAGGATGGGGACGTAGGCGAGGACGAGGGAGCGCGAGCGCGAGGACGTGGGCGAGGACGAGGGAGCGCGAGGACGAGGGCGAGACAGCGCGAGCGCGAGGACGAGAACGAAAGAGCCGCGCTGCGAGGGTGTCGGCTTGAAGGACGAGAGGGACGTGGGTGAGAGTGTCGGCTTGAAGGACGAGAGGGACGTGGGTGAGAGTGCGACACGGGACGTGGGCGAGAGCGAGAGCGAGAAGAACGGGGGCGAGGGCCAGAGAGTGGGAGAGAGCTAGAGAGAGGGCAAGGACGACGGCGTTCGCGTAGGCGAGCTCGGACGAGTAGGGTAAACACGAGGGCAAGGAGGTGCGCGAGGGCGAGGGCGAGAAATTGCGCGAGGGTGAGGGCGTAGATGTGGGCGAGAGCGAGAGCGAGAGCGGCGTGGGCGAGAACGACGTGGGCGCTCACCACCACGAGCTCTGCACAAGCGTCGGCTTCGCCTCGTCCTCGGCGAAGCGGTCATACAGTGGGCTCCGGCCGTTCAACGAGTCCCAAGAACGTCGGTGCGATTCGTGCGAGGAAATATTGGGCGAAGAAAAGCGTTTGAGGTAATGCTCGTCCATCGGGTCTCGAGGCCGCTGCTGGAGACCTTGGAGATAAGAAAGGGGAACCAGTTGAGGTGCGGCTCTCTCGGCGGTCACGGAGAGCGGAAGCGAGACATTCGACGGCGGGGTTAGCGGCGAAGAGAAGGGGCGAGGGGACAAGGGATCCGACGAAGACGACGACGACTGGGTGTATGGCGACGAGTCGCGGTAAATGCTGAGGGCAGTGTCACGGAGATTTGGTAGCGGGGCGCCTTGAGGATACTGGCTCGTCTACGATGGCAATGGCGGATGCGCCTACTAGTGATGACTTAGCGAGTCGTATGGGTAGGGGACTAGTAAGTACGTGCTCGAGCAGACGGCGTAGGAAGACTGGCCGACATGTGTCGAGTGAGACATCCGCGGGGAGAGATTCGGCCACTTGGGCGTCGTCTCGACCCCGTATTGTGGAACGGGGTGGCTCGAGACCGGCGGCATAGTCACTCCCCAGGGCTCCGAGTCGTGTGTCGTGGGACCGATATCCTCGGCCGGAGGAGGGTCAATACGCTTTTTGACCTTGCTTGCCCGAGCGCTCTTGAACCAGCCCTCCGGGACGACGACGTCGCCCACGCCGGGAATATCGTCTATCGTCCCGAGGCTGTCAATCGCCGTCTGGTTGAAATACGCGGCTGCGCCGATGGTCAGCGTTCTGTAGAACGAAACGGCGGCGCGGTGATGCGCCCCACAAACCGCCACCAGCAGTTTTTGCATACTGCGCGTACGCGTCCGCGACCACTGCGACACTCCCTGGCTCGTGCGAAGAGACTGGCCGGCGTACGCGACCCCATAGACCCGCGCGAAGCCTCCTAGGTGCGCGCGCGACCACGCGCGACGACGGCGAAGACCTGCGAAGGTCTGCGAAGGCCCCCCACGACCTCAAGCAGCGGTTTCCGGCTACCCGGGAGCGCGGAGAGCCGCGCCAAGCCGTGGCGCGCTCGCCGAGCGCGGCATTGACCTCCGGAGCGTAGAGCGCCGGGCGCGAAAGCGTTCGCGCGCGCCGCGCGCCGTCGCGGCATGTTTCCGTGCTGTTTCCGTAGTGCCTCGGCCGTAGCTACCGACTCTCTCTTGTAAATACCGACGCGAAGCGTCCAGACAAGACAGATTCCTGTTCCCCCACGTTCAGCATCTCAAACTGCGTCTGCGTCTGCGTCTGCGTTGCGTCCCGCGTTCTCTTTGCGTTGCGAATTGCGTTTTACTGCGTCTGCGAATACTGCGAAGTCTCCGCGAATAGCGTTGCGAATCCTGCGAACTCTGCGAACTCTGCGAATCAAGCCTGCGCCTCTATAGCGTCCTGCGAAGCTCGCGAAGCCAGCGAAGATCCTTAGCGAAGTTTTCCCTCTCTCTCTCTCTCCCCTGCGAAGCGAAGGGCGGCCAACCCTCGCGAAGACTCATAGAAGACGCTCCCCGTCACAGGGCACCCGACACGAACCTTTCCGCATCTCCTCCCCTCCGCGTCCTTTGTCCGCGTTAGCGCGACCGCCGGCCTCGACCTTCAAGAGGCTCTCGGCCGGATTCTCCCTCTCCTTCAGGGGTGGGTTTGACGCATCATTCTGGTGACCACCGCAGGGGGGTGTGTTTAGATTTCACAGTCGGTTTCCTCCTGTTCCGACGGCTTTCGCGAGCCGTCTTCCTCCGCAATTGCGCCTGCGACTAGAGCCCGATCCCAGCCCGCGAACCTTGCGATTGAGCTCCTCACTGCTCGCTTCAACCAGCTAGTCCGACAAGCGAACTATAGACTCGATAGCGACAAGCTCGCCGCCCTGCTGGATACCGTTTGCCTCCTTCTCGAGCGAGGCCTCGAGCGATTCGACCAAAGCGACCCCTTCGCGACCGAGTGGATCCGCGAAACCGCGCTATCTGTTATCGCGCGAGCCTTTGAGGTTCCCCAGCCGGCGAACGAGTTACCCGAGACCCCTGCTTCCGCGAACGCCGAAGAATCCCTCATCCGTTACTCCACACCGTTTAGCAGTCCTACGCGTCAGCTAGATCACCTTTCCCCAGTCCCTTCCGAGCATTTCGACCGCGACAGCCTCGCAAACGAACCCATTACCCCGTTTCTTCTCCGCGAACCTTCCCCCGAGCCCGCGATGGCTGAAAGACCCGCGATGCCCCCGCGTGGCGATCCTCGCGCTCCCTACTTTGATCCCGATAATCCGCGAACACTGCGAAGGTTCTTCCAGGACCTCGAGGCGCTATTTGAGCGTAGCGGCGTTGAGAGCGATGCCCAGAAGAAGCAGTGGGTCCTCCGCTACTTCTCCATCGACGTTGCGGATCTATGCGAGAACCTACCCGAGTGTGCGGACGAAACCAAGACCTACGACGACTTCAAGCGAGCGATTATCGCGCTGTATCCCGGCGCGGACGATTCGCGCAAGTATTCACTCGCGGACGTCGAGAACTTGGTTGCGCGAAGGGCTTCGGCACCTATCGCCACTGCTGCGGAGCTCTCCAGCTACTATCGCGACTTCTACGCCATGACCTCGTATCTGATCAGCCAGAACCGTCTTTCCACGTCGGAGCAGTCGCGCCTGTTTGTTCGCGGCATAGCGCAGCCTCTCTGGGGCCAAGTTTCGCAGCGTCTCCAGTTGAAATTACCGGATCACTATCCAGAGGATCCCTACAAGCTCGACGATGTCTACAACACCGCGAAGTTCGTCCTGCATGGCACGGTGACGGCTACGCCTCCTACCGCGCATGCGACGGCCTCCGCAAGCAACTCCGGCGGTACCACAGTCAAGATCGAGGACTTCGCGTCCCTCCTACGTATGCTGACCCAGGCTGCGAGCGAGGGCACAGCGAACGCAACCGCGAACATGGCGAACCGCTTCGCGAACGCCGCGCAAGGTGCACCCGGTGGAGCTCCGCGCTATCAAGGCGGATTCGCGCAAGGCGATCAGCGCAACACCGGCGTCCAAGGGAATTTCTGTCACTACTGCGGTAACCCGGGCTGCCAGCTGCGTAACTGTCCCTTCGTCGAGGAAGATATCCGGGCGGGTCGCTGCGTGCGCAACCAAGATGGGCGCGTGGTGCTCCCCAATGGAAACTTCGTCCCTCGACAGATCCCTGGCTTTGACGGGATCACCATGCGCGACCGCGTCTACGAGTGGCATCGGCGGAACCCGAACTCGCTCGCGCCACCTACCGCGAATCAGATGGTTCTCTCGATCACCACCGAAGAGCCTCGCTATGCGACCGCGAGTTCTTTTACGCTCAGCACTGAAGATCGGATTGAGCAGCTTGAGCGCGAACTCTTTGCCCTTCAGCAGGCGCGGCGAACACGTTTTGATGGCGTACATGTGCCTCCGCGTCGCCCCCAGCGTTCGCGTACCTCGTCTCCGCCTGATCGTGAGCGTGGCCGATCGCGCGAACCGCGTGGAGAGCGCGAGCTGCCTCCGCATCTGCCCAACCCCGCGCCGGCTCGACAGCCCGAACCTGTGGCTCCTCCGCGTGAGACCCGCGACGCGCGTGAGAACCAGGTTGGGCCTCTTCCCGAGCTACCTGCGCGTCCTGTCGAAGATAGGACCATCCGTGTGTCGCGAGAACAGCCTAGCGAACCCCGCCGTGAGGCTCCGCGAGAGATACCGCGTCCGCCTACCCCGGGCACGTCCGCGCCCGCGCAACCCCAAAAGCCCAGCGAGCCAGCTGAGCACCCGTTCGCGAAAGCTCGCGATGCAACGTACGCGCCCCCGCGCCAGCGGAACTTTGGACAGCCGGTGCCTAGACCTAAGAGCGGAGACCGCGAACCCGCGTATCGTACGCGCGCGCCCATCCAGCAGGAGGAGGTCATCCAGGGCATCTTCCAGCGGACCATGGCGTCGCCGTATCTCACCGTGTCGCTCGAGGAGATCTTGTCCATCTCGCCTGATATGCGCGCTCGCTTCCGCGAGAAGATCACGCCACGACGGGTCCCTCCTGAAGCGCGGACTGTGGCCTTCGCGGAGGTTGAAGAGGTTGCAGATCAGTTCCTTTCGCAAGTCGCGTGCGACGGCAATCCGATGGTACCTGGCGGTGTGGTAGTACCCGATCCCTACGAAGTCTATCTCCGCGACATAGCGCCTTCGCGAGACGCGGCGCAGCTTACCGTCGCGAAAGAGTCTCACGCGCTACGCTCAATTGTGGGTCTCGTGGACAACAAGGAATACGTCGAGGCGATTGTGGATCCGGGTTGTCAAGTCATCGCGATGTCCGAGAACGTCTGTCATGCGCTCGCGCTCGCGTACGACCCCAGTATTCGCTTAAACATGCAATCCGCGAATGGCGAGGTCGACAACTCCCTCGGTCTAGTTCGCAACGTGCCTTTCGCGGTCGCGGATATCGTGCTATACCTCCAGATTCATGTCATTCGCAACGCCGCGTACGACATGCTGCTAGGTCGGCCTTTCGACGTCTTGACCAAGAGCGTAGTGAAGAATTACGAGAACGAGGAACAGACGATCACCATCTGTTGTCCGAACACCGGCCAGCTGGCGACAGTGCCCACCATCGCGCGCGGACATGCTCGATTTCGAGGGCGAACAGCCGCCTAGCCCTTCGCTCGAGGATCTGCTTGAGGAAGATGGCGAACAAATCGCGCTAGTCATCTCCGAAGATGGCGGAGTCCCTCGCATCTGCGCGTACTCTCAGCTACACGATCCCGAACTCTCGATTCCTGCTATTTACCTCTCTGCTTGCGATGAACTACCGAAAATGGCGGAAGTCTTCTTCACGCGAACAAACCCAGAAAGCGAACCGATCTCCCCTGCGTCTGCTACTCCCTCTGCGTCCCGCGACTCGCGTACACCCCGCGAAGATACCCCGCGAATCCCAAGTAACCCTGCGAACGCTCGCGCTGCGCCTCCTAGCGAAGATACCACGCGCGCGACGTTCGCCCAGTCAGCGGCAGCTCAACCTGCGGCGACAAATGCTTCGCGATACTCGCGACTACCCCATGATCCCAACAACACCTTCGCGTTCACATACAGTAATAATGGCACCACCTACGTTGTCTCTCCGCGTTCGCAGAATACCCCAGCCGGCATCTTCGTCCAGCAGAAGAAGAAGTACAAGCCCGTTGCGCAGAAAGTCCGCGCTACGCTCGGGACCTGTCCCGAACAGTTTCGCATCGAGCGGAACATCACTGGCGACCCTCTCGCGGACATGCCAAAGCTAAATCCCAATCCACCCGAGTTCGAGCCCACTGGTCGCTATACGCGAGAGCGCAAGGAGGCGATGGACCGCGCGCATGGCGACGACTTTCTCTGGCCTGAGGAGAAGAAGCTACTTCACGACTTCATGCAAATGCATAACGAGGCGTTCGCGTGGAACGACAGCGAGCGCGGATGCTTCAAGCCCGAGTTCTTCCCTCCAATCGAGTTTCCAGTGCTCCCGCATACGCCCTGGGTCGAGAAGAACATCCCTATCCCGCCTGGACTCTACAAGGAGGTCTGCGAAATCATCAAGAAGAAGATCGCGGCTGGCGTATACGAGCCTTCGAACTCATCCTACCGTTCGCGATGGTTCTGCGTACTCAAGAAAGACGGGAAGTCCCTTCGCATCGTCCACAGCCTTGAACCGTTGAATCGCGTCACCATTCAGCACTCTGGCGTTCCGCCTACCCCGGATTATCTCGCGGAGCAGTTCGCAGGACGCCCGTGCGGCGCGATTTTCGACCTTTACGTTGGCTACGACGAGCGACTCATCGCGGAAACTTCACGCGATCTCACATCCTTCCAGACCCCCTTCGGAGCCTTGCGACTCTGTACGCTGCCGATGGGCTGGTCCAATTCCGTCCCCATCTTTCACGAGGACGTCACCTACATTCTGCGACCCGAGATCCCCGAAGTTACTGTACCCTACATCGACGACGTACCGTGCAAAGGCCCCGAGTCTGACTATCGCGATGAAGGCGGGACATACGAGACTATCCCCGCGAACCCTGGAATCCGTCGCTTCGTCTGGGAGCACTTCGAGAACATCAATCGCGTGGTTCAGCGAATGAAGTACGCGGGCGGAACTTTCTCGGGAACGAAGTCTATCCTTTGCGCGCGCGAGATAACGGTCGTAGGACATCGCTGCACACCCGAGGGGCGTCTCCCCGAGAAGTCGCGAATCGCGGCTGTCAAGAACTGGGGACCCTGCAAAGACCTTTCGGAGGTTCGCGCGTTCCTGGGCACCGTCGGCGTCGCGCGGATCTTCATTCGCAACTTCGCGAAGCGTGCACACGCGCTGGTCAAGCTCACGCGGAAGGATGTCCCATTCGAGTTTGGCGAAGAGCAGATCAAGGCGATGGAGGACCTCAAGGAGGCGCTACTGAACTCGCCTGCGCTGCGCGCGATCAACTACGAGTCGCTCGCGAACGTCATCCTCGCGGTAGACACTTCATACATCGCGGTGGGCTACCATCTGTGCCAATGCGACGAACAAGACCCCAAGAAGCGCTACTACAACCGCTTTGGTTCCATTACGCTCAACGACCGCGAGTCGCGATTCTCCCAGCCGAAGCTCGAGCTCTATGGCCTCTTTCGCGCGCTGCAAGCAACGAAGCTCTACATAGTCGGCGTACGCAACCTAGTAGTCGAAGTGGACGCGCGATACATTCGCGGAATGCTGAACAACCCCGATCTTGCGCCAAGCGCGAGCATCAACCGCTGGATTCTCGCGATCCTGACGTTCCATTTCCACTTGGTGCACGTCCCGGGAACTTCGCATGGTCCGGATGGCCTCTCGCGACGCCCTCCGCAGCCTGGTGATGATCCCGCGGAAGACCCAGATGAGTTCGAGGACTGGATTGATCGCATCCACGGCTTCCTACACCAGCTACTGCCTACGCCTTCTAGCTTCGCGCAACCGCACGAGGACCCGATTCACCTCTTCGCGTTGGCCTCGCCGACCGAGGACGGTCGAGATTTCAGCGAGGGGGAGGAGGACGCGAATGAAGAAGCGAGCGCGAACCTGGAGAAGAGAGACGATGAACGTGCGCAGCGAGCAGTCGCGCGCGAAGAGGCGCGGATACGGTTCGCGACAGAAGATGAAGCGCAGAAGATGGTCGAGCCTCAAGCACCGGTCGAGCTGCCTTACAGCGAGAAGACGCGGATGGCGGATGAGAAGCTGCGCATGGTTGCGAAGTGGTTTGAGGCGTTCCGCAAGCCTGAGGAGTTCGCGGACGACATCCAAGGACAGAAGTATCGCAAGTTCATCGCGTACGCGCAGCACTTCTTCCGCGACGGCGACAGACTCTGGCGCAAGGATCCGCAAGGCGCGCACAAGCTGGTGGTGTGGCCTGAAAAGCGTCTCGATATCCTGCGAGCAGCGCACGACGACACGGGTCATCGCGGACACTTCGCGACGGTTCGCCTGGTCGCGGAGCGCTTCTGGTGGCCTTCACTGCACGAAGACGCGATGTGGTACGTGCGGACGTGTCATCTCTGCCAGCTCCGCCAGCATCGCAAGCTGCTTATTCCTCCAACTGTCGCGAGACCCGGTGGACTCTGTGTCCGTTGGTACATCGACTCGATGAAGATGCCGAAGTCTAGCGGATTCTCGATCATCGTGGTTGCGCGCTGCTCTGTGTCTGCCTGGCCTGAGTGGCGAATGCTCCGCGCGGAGAACGACAAGACTCTAGGCGACTTTATCTTCCAGGACCTGCTGTGTAGGTGGGACGCGGCGACCGAGCTGGTCACCGACAATGGTTCCGCATTTGTCAGCGCAGTGCGAAGCCTCGAGGAGCGCTATCACATCCACCATATCAAGATCAGTCCGTACAATTCCAAGGCGAACGGTATCGCGGAGCGTTCGCATTTCGACACGCGACAGATTCTGTTCAAGGCCGCGAGCGGAGACCAGCGCAAGTGGTCGCAGTTCGCGCACTACGCCTTCTGGGCTGAGCGAGTGACGGTTCGCAAGCGCATGGGCTGTTCGCCATACTTCGCGGTTACCGGCTGCCATCCTGTGCTACCCCTGGATATCGCGGAAGCGACCTACCTGGTTCCGCCACCTGAGGGCTTGCTATCCACAGAGGATCTGATCGCGCGACGCGCTATCGAGCTGCAGAAGCGTCAAGACCAGCTCGCGCAGCTCAATTCGCGAGTGTTCGACGCGCGGATCAAAGCGGCGCAGAAGTTCGAGCGTGCGCACGCAGCTACCATTCGCGACTATGACTTCCCACCTGGCTCGCTGGTCCTGATGCGCCATACGCAGATCGAGAAGTCGCTCAATCGCAAGATGCGTCCGCGCTACACTGGACCACTAGTAGTGATCTCGCGCAACCGCGGAGGTGCATACGTGCTCTGCGAACTCGATGGCTCAGTCTTGCATCGCGCGATCGCGGCCTTCCGCTTGATCCCCTACCTCGCGCGAGGAGCTATTCCATTACCCGCGAACTTTGCGGACATCTCCAGCAAGCGACTCTCCGAGCTTATCGCGTCTGACGACGATGGCGAAGACGACCCGGAGCCTGAGCTCACCGGCGAACCTGTCGCGGACCTCGAAAGCGACGAAGACGCGAGCAGCGAAAGCTCTCTCGATGACTAGATACCCGAGGACGGTCCCTGCAACCTTATTCATTGTTCGCAGTCCCTTCCGATTCACTCTTTCAACACTCTCTATCCTTCGCGAGACGCGAAGGCGCCCGTTCCTTGTTCCTGTACCATTCATCTCCTTCCAGACATTTACTTATCCTCGCACTCTTCCTACAATTCACTGCACACCTTCGCAAGACTGTACAAATTTCGTCTATTGCATTTTCTCTATATACCTCCGGCCAATTACTCGCTCACTACATTATAACGTCCAAGAAAACAAGAATCCGAAGCACAAAGCGGCAAGAAAAATACAAGACAGAAGTCCGCGCACACTGACGAACGCCGAGGTAGCTATCTACAAGTCCAAGACGACACCGCGAGGCCCTCCTTACCGGTTCGCGGGGTGCCCGAAGATCTCCGCATCGGACAGCGGCGCGTTGCGCGCGCGAAGGCGAAGCTCATCGCGCGTCGAGGCGAGGGCGGCGACCTGCCCCGAAAGCGCGTCGCGGACGCTCTCCAGCGCCTGAACGTACGCGTTGCCAGCCGGGGTCCGCCGTGGGTCGAGCGGCGCGGAGTCCTGCGGCCGCGAGAAATTCACGATGAGGTGTCGCGCGAACGTGTCGCGGAACCACGCTGTCTCGCGCTCAACCAGTCCGCCTAGCCCCAGCTGCTGCGGAGTGGGTGGCGGAGGAGGTGGCATGGCGGACGCGGCGGGAGGCGCGGGCGTGCGGAAAGAGGGAGGCGGGAGAGGGGCCTCCGCGGCGAAAGGCGGAACTGAGGGCGGGCGCGGCGCGTCGACGGGAGAGACAATGCGAGGAGGAGCGGGCGGAGGCAGGCGCGCGGTAGGAGGAGTCGCGGGAGGAGGTGATGGCGAGGACGGCGGGGGCTGAGCCCTGGAGGACGACGACGCCGCGGGTTGCGAAGAGGACGAGGCGGCAAGCCCGGCAACCCGCGTACGCGGCACAGAGATCTGCGGCTCCAAGAGGGGCAAAGTTAGCGACAATGGTGGCGAGGTAGAGAAGATGAGGCAGCGGGGCTTACCTCAACGTGCGACAGCTTCGTGCTGCCACCCGAACCCGGCACCGAACCCTTTGCCATTTGCGAAGGACCCGAGGCCTTCGCGGACTTCGCCGACGGGGGGCGAGAGTCCTCGCTAGCCGTGGAGTTCCCCAGAGAACCCTCCCCGGCTGCGTACGCGGCCAAGCGGGCCGCCTTGTGCTCCTCCCAGGCTGCGCGGACCCACCCAGGCATGTCCGACGCGCGTCCGCGCGACCGAATGACCTTCGCGGCGACGACGCCATCAAGGCGAACAGCTGTGGACGCGGGAGAGAAACGTGAGGGTCGAACTGGGAGGGTGAGATAACAGGAACTTACCGCGGGTATGCCCCTTATCCTCGTACCACTCGGCGAAGGGCTTCTTGCCCCCACCTGGAGCCCAGCAGCCTTGGCGCCCCAGCAGGCACCGGTCGCACTTCGCGAAGCCCTCGCGAAGCACACACCGGCCTCCACCTGGGTGCGCGGAGCAATACGAACACTGGAAGGGAGATCAGCAGTCAGAGAGAAGGGAGGGCGAAGGGAGCTTACGCGGACAGACAAAGGGGGTTCGACGGAGGCCGGTCGCCAGACCGGTGCGGGGAAGACTAGTGTCTCGGCGCGGACCTTCTTCCGAGGCGAGGGCGCGGCGGCAGGTTCGTCTGCAGGCAGCGAACGCTTGGGACGGCCCACCACAACTTTGGCGGCGGGTTTGTGCTGAGGGACGCGGACGGGGCGAGGCGCGACCTTACGCTGCGGGCGAGTTCGCGGGGCGGGTTCCACAGGCTCAACGACCTCCACCTCCTCCTCACCCAGCTCGTCGACCTCCGTGTCACCCTGGCCAACCTCTGCCTCGACCTCCGCCACAGAAGCGGGGGCCTCATCCTCACCTTCGCGGTCGGCACGCTCAGCCGCGAGCTCGGCCTGCACCTGCGCGAAGGCCTGGCGGTAGAGGGGGTGCGTCCAAGGGACGTTCGCGTCAACCTCCTCGCCTTCCACGCCGGTGGCGAACCCGATCGTCTCGCGTACCAGGCGCGCAGCCTGATACGCGACCTCTTCCGTGGCCTCGCCACCCCCGATAATGTCCTGCGGACGTTAGCAATCGGTGCGCGAAGGAAAAGTCAGTGACGTACCAATTGTGCGAGGACGCGCCTCGCGAAGTCAACATACTCCTCTTCTCCAGCGATACTCCCACCCGGTGCAGAAGCGAAGAGCGCGTTCAGCTCCTCGCGAGCGGCGGCGCGCAGTTGGGCCGGCGTCGCGGTCTTTTTGCCCTTGGCGGAGGCGGATTTAGCGGTGGTGGATGCGGACATGAGGATGGAGGAGCCGGAGGTGGAGAGGGCGAAGGGTGTGAGGGCTGAGTGAAGCAAGTTAGGGAGGAGAGAAGAGGCGATTCGCGAACGAGGGGATCAAGAGTGCGAAGGACGCGAAGACCAAGTCCTTAAGCCAAAGTGGCGAAGGCATGCAGTGGCGGTGTTCCATTGTTCGCGGACTCAGGGACGATCGCGGCGAATGACGTCGTATGCCAGCGCTCCGTCGTAAGCGCCCTACGGACCCGCGCGGCGATCACGAAGCGTGCGAACACGGCGACCACACACGACAGGACCGCGAGACCCGGCGAACGCTCACGGAAGGTCTGCGGATGTTCGCGGCTGAATCAAGGAGTTCATTGCCTACGCGCGAACGGTACATTTCGGACTCTATGGTAGCGAACCTATGGCGCATCTCCCTCGGCCTCCATCTCCTCCGCGGCCTCCTCCAAATCGCGGCGAACCTCTCCCTCCTCCATTTGTTGTGGTTGCTCGAAGCCCGGGAACTGTTCCTCGTGTTCGCGGAAGGCTTCCTCCAGTCCCACGGCAAGCGAGGCAAGTTCGCGTTTGACTTCGCGTTCGAGCGAAGTCACCGTGCCGCGAAGATCTTCGGCGCGAGCGAGCGCGGTGACGTAGCGGGGCCCGGCGCGGCCGAAGACGCATACCGCCGCGTGGGCGCGATCGTGGAGAAGGCGAAGACGTTCACGCGCTGCTAGGTACATGGCTTCGCTGACTTCGCGCTGCGTACGGAAGAGGCGGTACCGCTCGACGACCAGGAAGGTCTCATCAAGGGTCTGACGGCGAAGAACCATCTCGATGCGCGTCGCGATCGACAGAAGCTCGCAGTCGCGAGTATCATACGTCAGGACCAAGTACGCATGCTGCGATATCGTGAATCAGTTGCGCCGCACGCGCGCGAAGGCTGCGAACACGTACCATGCGATAGTCCAGCTCATTCTGTGCCTCAAGCCACTCCTCGCGCGAGCGCGAATTCGTATCCACCAAGCCCTCCAGGACGGCCAATTGCTGAAGCACCTGCGCGCGCGCGAGTGCCGCGACTTCATTGCGAACTTCGACGGAGCGACGGTCAAGATTCTCCAGAGTCGACTGCATGGCGAGCAAGGAGACGCGAAGAACGTTTCTACACTCTCTCAACCCCGCGGACGCGCTCTTATCCCTCCGCGTTATCGCGCGCGATCGCATCGATGGCTGAACGGGGACGTTCAGGATCTCAGCGAGGAGGAGATGATGCGCCCCACAAACCGCCACCAGCAGTTTTCGCATACTGCGCGTACGCGTCTGCGACCACTGCGACACTCCCTGGCTCGTGCGAAGAGACTGGCCGGCGTACGCGACCCCATAGACCCGCGCGAAGCCTCCTAGGTGCGCGCGCGACCACGCGCGACGACGGCGAAGACCTGCGAAGGTCTGCGAAGGCCCCCCACGACCTCAAGCAGCGGTTTCCGGCTACCCGGGAGCGCGGAGAGCCGCGCCAAGCCGAGCGCGGCATTGACCTCCGGAGCGTAGAGCGCCGGGCGCGAAAGCGTTCGCGCGCGCCGCGCGCCGTCGCGGCATGTTTCCGTGCTGTTTCCGTAGTGCCTCGGCCGTAGCTACCGACTCTCTCTTGTAAATACCGACGCGAAGCGTCCAGACAAGACAGATTCCTGTTCCCCCACGTTCAGCATCTCAAACTGCGTCTGCGTCTGCGTCTGCGTTGCGTCCCGCGTTCCCTTTGCGTTGCGAATTGCGTTTTACTGCGTCTGCGAATACTGCGAAGTCTCCGCGAATAGCGTTGCGAATCCTGCGAACTCTGCGAACTCTGCGAATCAAGCCTGCGCCTCTATAGCGTCCTGCGAAGCTCGCGAAGCCAGCGAAGATCCTTAGCGAAGTTTTCCCTCTCTCTCTCTCTCCCCTGCGAAGCGAAGGGCGGCCAACCCTCGCGAAGACTCATAGAAGACGCTCCCCGTCACAGGGCACCCGACACGAATCTTTCCGCATCTCCTCCCCTCCGCGTCCTTTGTCCGCGTTAGCGCGACCGCCGGCCTCGACCTTCAAGAGGCTCTCGGCCGGATTCTCCCTCTCCTTCAGGGGTGGGTTTGACGCATCAGCGGGGAAGTGGACATACTGAGGTGCCATTTGCGGGTGATGCCCCGCGGCCGGTCCTCCGGCAAGGAGACGCGAACGCTGTACGTCTGCTTGATCAGGCGTTCAGCTTCTGAGCGGGAGAAGGGGAGACTGCCCCGCACGTCCCGTCGTTTGGAACAAGATGGTGGGCGTATCAGCATGATGAAGAGAGCGAGAGCGGCGTGGGCGAGAACGACGTGGGCGAGAGCGACGTGGGCGAGTGGGCGAGAGCGACGTGGGCGAGTGGGCGAGAGCGACGTGGGCGAGTGGGCGAGAGCGACGTGGGCGAGTGGGCAAGAGCGACGTGGGCAAGAGCGAACTGGGCGAAGAAGGGGGCGAGAGCGACGTGGGCTAGAGCGAGAGAGAGGGGAAGGGCGACAGCGTTTGCGTGAATGAGGACGAGGAAGAGGGCGAATACGGGAGCGAGGATGTGCACGAGAGCAAGGACGTGCGCGAGAGCGAGGACGTGCGCGAGAGCGAGGACGTGCGCGAGAGTGAGGACGTGCGCGAGAGCGAGGACGTACGCGAGAGCGAGGACGTGCGCGAGAGCGAGGACGTGCGCGTACGGGGATGCGGATGCACGAAGGCAACTTGACGGCTACGGCTTTGATGTGGTAGAGTAGTAGATGCTGGCAGAAGGACTCGGAGTCTAGTAGATGCTGAGACCGTGGCACAAAGCCCGCGCGCATGCCATTGTCGCGTCAACATTACATGTCAGCGGAAGGAGTTCAAGCAGTCATAACAAACGTGGAGCTGTTCCACCCGTATCTCTCATTGAGCAATTCGCCTAGGCTGTACAAAGTGCAGTGTCAGATCATGTGTTGGCGGAGGACGACATAAAGATAGCGAAGGAAACCGTACCGGCTAGAAGCTTTACGGTCGAAGTAGTTGTTGCCCTTCTGGCGTCCGTGAGGCTGTCATTCAGCTTGTCAGTCCAGAGCACGCTGGCGGAACTGCCGGACGGCGTCAACGTGTCTCGGGGGGTACTAGTACAGTACCTTGTCCCAGGAGAACGGAACGAGGGCCTTGCCTGGCTCGGAGATCTTTTCAGGGGGGACGAAAACGCGTTTGGAGCCGCTTTTCCCGCTCTTGCCATTGGTGCGCGTATTATCCACTGAGAATCCGATGGACTGCATGGCCTCCGAGGGCATGAGGTCGCGTCAGAGACATGCATGAGAAGCGAGGGCGTACCTTAATGAAATCCGACCAACGCAGCAGTGCTTTCCGCCCCTTTCCAATGGAGAAGACAATGCTCATAACCTGCGCATTGTTAGATCCCGACCGGCGAGAGAATTCGTACTAAGGCCGGATTTAACCTCATAGGTCTCCGCGTCGACCTGAATGCGAACCGGCATTGTATAGGATTGTAGCTGATTTCTGTTCTCTGGGTTGCTGGGCGTTGATCGGTGCAGTAGCGGCGGGGGTAGCGGGGGAAGCTCAGGAGGGAGTGGTGGGTGAGGCTCAACTAGAAAGCGCCGAGCGCGAGCGCGCGTATAACCGCTCACGTCCTCGGCGGTCAGAGTCCTGAAATACTACATTTGCAGTTGCAGATTGAGATGCAATGCTACAGCATGGGACGATTCGATGGCTGGGCTTGACGGCTATGTTTCTTGCGGGTTGCCTGCGATATATAGGCATTGCATCAGAACGGCGCATTGCGCCTATAGCATTCCGACAAAACTGATGTGGCTGCACTGATGTTATTCATTACTTCGTTCGACACACAACAATGGGGCGCAGGGAACTCACCAGGTCATGGGCTATACAGCCATCGATCCCTCGATCCATCGACGAGTGATAGTAATTACTGCATTATTTCTCACAACCTCGTCCTCAGGTTCACCCCCTCGCTGATTCATTTGATACAAACGACGTATGGCTATTTGTCTGCCCCCTAAAAGAGTCACCCTGCGGATGGGAGGCGTGTCAGCCACGGCCCCACAACATAAAGTGTTCAGAGGCTTACAGTGCTCCTCAAATTGGCTTGATTTGGGACGTTGGAGCCAGTAACACCGCGAACGTCGCCTGATTCCACGGCTCCTAATCGTGCAGATATTCGTCTGAAGATCTTGGTCCCCGCTGCTACACTGTCACACAAACTGCTCGGTCCAAACGTACGCCTCGCAGGTGCGCCCTCGACGATTATGCCGACCCGCATCCACGGCGGGCCCTCCTTGAGGTGCTTCCGGACGCACTCCGTGCCCATGAACGTCCCATTTTCGCACCAATTCTTGCCTGCGCCCGTATCAACGATCCGTCGCTCAAATTCACGGCTAAAGAAACTATCAAAAACCCACGCGAGCGCAGCCTCAATTGGCAGCGTGTCCTCGTCGAGGTCCTGGCTGTACGGACATATGCCCGCCTCAAGGCGCAAACTGTCGCACGCACCGAGGCCAGTGAGCTGCACGGGCGGCTTCGAGAGCAGCTGCACGACGTCGACCGCCTGTGACAGCGGGATGGAGATCTACAACAGATCTACACGAGTCAGCACGCACGCGCAGGAGAGGGGGCGAGGCCACGTCCGAGCACACCTCGGAGCCGTCTTCGCCGGTGTAGCCGCCGCATGACGTGGAGGTTGAACTCCTCAATGGGAACCAATGCACAGTTGCCGAACATGAGCTCGCGGAGGTCGAAGGACGCCAAGTCCCGCAAACACTGCGCCGCCTCCGGGCCTAATACGTGTTCGTCAGTATGCCCTCTCTTCGCACATATGCGCGCCCAGACGGGCGGACAGGAACGCACCCTGCAGCGCAAGCACCCCCAATCTTCCGGGACCTCGTGCTCGACCTGGCCCTGCTTGCGCGCGTTCCGCTCGTCGAGGGTGTTGTTGACGTGAAGGAGAGGGGGCAATTTGGCTACGGGCAGCCATTCACGGGTTGACGGGACAGCTTCTACACGATCAAATTTGAGTGTAGGGGCTGTCGATATGGCTCTAGGTGGTGTCGCCTGATATACTTACTACACGACACCCGGGCCGTGATGACAAGCCCTTCGGGAACCACTGAGGTGTACAAGCTACATGTCCCACTCAAAAGTACATTCGAGTGGCATTTTGCAGGGGATTTGATTCTCCAAGAAGTTCTTCCTATGCTGAGCTGACCTTGCGTACATGTCAGCATCGTGAGGTCCTAAAATACGCACAGGCTCTACATACCTTGTTGAACAGCACAGCCGCACCATCCTCTTCTGTAAAACCTAGGTGCACCACGGAGAGGCGGCATTGGGGAAGATTTGTTGCTCGATGCCGTCGGGGCACATGGATCGTAGATCCTATCCTTGTAGTATGTTCGTGATGTTCAGATGTTCAGAATGCTTGAGCGACTGGCGTTTGGCATTTATGCCCCAGGTCAGTAAGTCGATGACGAGGACGCAGAAATGTGACATAGGCGCTTAAGCCAGCTCTCTTACAGATTTACAATGTCAGCGAAGTGACACCCACGTGACTTGTGAGGATTAACGCCCTTCTACAGGCTACTAGTACGGGCCGTAGTTAATCTACCCCAGAAGATCGAGCACCATACATAATTGGGAGTCGAGCGAGTGCCTAAGATACCAGTGAAGACCGCCAGTGAGATCACGTCACTCATCGCAAGTTGGAGCTTGAAGCGTGAGGTGCCACCGCCGGTCCAAGTTCTGGCATGCCGTTGAACTGAGCCAAGCCGTGATACTATAAGGCCTTAGTACAGACTCAGGCTATAGGAGCACTGTCATTCCAGCCGGCAACCAGTCTACTAGTATACAGAATCGGGCTGCTATCGTCGCCAGGCAGGATGGTTCGAAGTGGGCAGACCGACGACTCGGACGTCTCTGTCATATCCTCCTGGCACCTGAGTCAGAGCCAGTGTTAGTTGTGATGTTCGTCGCAGAAGTTAGCGACTCCGAGTCGAACCTATCAATAGTATGAGACATGCCAAAGAACTTCTGAGCAATCTTGGGCAGGGAGAGGGACGGGGTCTAGTTGCACGAGTCGGCGTTGGGCACTGGCAGCAGATTCATAGGGGAGAGGACATGGGTGAGCCTGAGAGGCTTGAAGCAGATGCAGATACGTTTCACGAGTCGGCTAATCCGAGGCTAGGTTGGAGCCAACGCTGGAGAGGCATTCAATGACATACTATTAGTAGCTAGGAGAATAACGAACCTGCCATCCAAGATGCCAGCGCGGCTCTGGAAGGGAATCATTGGGAGGGCGCCGGTGCATGGTGCAATAGTTCGAAGGCGTGGTGGTCCACGTACTTGTTGACGTAGAAGGTCTTGAACTTGTCTAGACTGTTGTGGCTTTCCATGCCTTGGGGAACTCGTTCTCCGACCGTCGCACCGATCAAGTGAGCGCCCCGAACGATGGTGTTGAGATGTATGACAGAGAGTAAAGGGGTGCGCCTATTGACAAACGATGGCTCCACCAGCCACATACCGGTGTCTTCGTCTACAACGTCGGCTATCCGCTTGAACCAGTGTACCAGAGCGCATTCGTAGCGGCAGGATTGGTATCTGAAAGCGAAGAAAAGCCGTACCCTTGCGACGTCCATGCCTAGGAGCCCAGGCAGATCATTGGATCTGTTCACGAAGACGCAGTCAAAGCGGCTAGATCGCTTGCGCCATTCTGGTGCCGCCCGTATGATCTCCCTGCGCATGCCGCCTAAGCCGCTTGGATCACTAGGCGCGTAGAAGATTGCCGTGGCAGAGTAGTAGACAGAGATGTGCAGTGAGTTGCTTGGAAAAGGGGGGCAGTCTGCAAGAGGGAGTGCTGAGCCGCTTGGTGGGGCGACACAGTCTTGGCGTAATTGATAGTACAAGAAGCGTCGAATGAGTTCGCTGAAAGATGGAACAGCGAATTCAGCGCCAAGGCCATCTGCAGTTGAGGCATGGCGGGTCTCTGCCAGTGGCGATCAGGGTGGGCGGGCAGACTGAGGCTATTGTCTTACTCGCGGTTGCTGCCATCGTGACGGAAGCCATCACACGAGGCCCGGGGACGGCTCCGTCTTCATCGGGGAGGGGAAGGCGGGCGGACTTCTGGGTTTTCCGCGGCTGGTTTTCACTGGCAAGCGGCGGTGGGCTCTGGTGCTCTGGATCTTGGCGAACAACCGTCAGTGATGGACGCAAGGCATAATAGCGGTCCAACCTACCAAGCATGAGCTGCATAGCCGTAAGGCAATTGCCTTCCAGCATTCCGCGGTCAGCATAGTCTACGCGAGCGGCGGCGAGCTTGTCAAGTCGTTGATTTGTGGTCAGCATCTGTCCAAGAGCTTCGTATCTATTGGAACGTCGCCATGGCTCCTTTACCGCCTTGATGTGTTTGGATTCAGTGATGGACGAGCATAGACCGTTCGGAGAGCCGTATTCCCAGATGTGATCTAGGTAATGTTCGATTGAATGCTGGCGAGGCAGGGAGCTGAATCCGCCGGAGCGCACGCCGCACTCACGAAATGACTCCCTTTCTACCCGAAACGAAGCCAATGCTTCCCGAATTTGCGAGATGCTTGCCTCAGATTGAACGTCGCGGCGAACCAGGTAGCAGAACTCGAGGAAAAATCTGATGGACCGCACCATTCCGCGTGGAATGAGTCCATCAATAGCGGGGAGGTACACCTGGAGCCGCGAGATCATGCCACAGACGTCAGTGCCCAGAGCTCAAACGGTGGAACTTGAAGGAACAGATTCACACCTTCATCAATGCCTTCGAGTCGTCCCCGGTCCATTGTTTGAAACCACGGCCTTCATGGAAATGTTGAAGCTGAGAGAATGGGGGGACTACGGCAATGCTGCACAAAATCACAGACATTAGCGGAGAGCACTGCCAACGGAGTGGCAACTTGGAGGCCATGCTTACCGACGATCGATTTCAGCTAAATATTCTTTGGACATCGCTTCGCTGTACGTTTGCGTGAGGTATTGCTCGATCCATGTGACAAGATGGTCTTTGAACGTCCCCTTGATTACTTGATGAAGGATATCCGGGGCCAGCAGTTTGTGGATGTCCGCACGCGGGAAGTCGTTTGTGAATGGCTATGGATGGATGAAATGAGGTGAGTCCTTCAAGCCCGTTACTTTGTCAAAATGCGCGTACCACAATGTCCCCGACAACGCCATACTCATTCCATAGCTTACCAAGCTCGAACTCGCGCACTATGAGCTCTGTATGATCGCGACTTCTTCCAAGCGAGATGCCTTCCTCCAGCTTGCCCTTCGGAGTTAGACAACTTGGCACGAAAGACGATTCAGAGAGGAGTCAAGATCAATTCCGCATGCTCAGGATACTTCTTACTTACATCGGGCACCAGCCTTGTACAACACACGCAAGCAATGCCTGCTCGGGATAGTCCGCTATGTACGGCCCAATGCCGTAGATTACCTTGCGAAAATGCCCGTCGCCACATTGGATTACCTCGGGCCTCTCCATCCATTGCCTCAGAGGTTGCAGTATCCGCCCCAGCGACGTGTGGAAGAGCTGCCGGCGAAATCTACGGAAGTCCGGATCGTTGGTGTAGCGTCTGTCGGCTGTACGCAGGTATTACTCCGTCAGCTACCTCGGGCATGGCACAGACGCGTACTATGAGATGTTTCTGCACTCACTTTTCGGAATAGCGAGGAAACCCAGCAGCGCGACGGCGTTCCGGTGCGCCCGCCTTACATTGTTGTGCACGTTGCCGATTGAGCAATACAGCGGATAATATTCGTTTTGGCCAGTTGCCACAGACACCGTGGTTTTGTCGCTTCCAAGAATCACTGGAATGAAGGATGCGCCTCGGGCAGCGTTCAGATCTTGAGAAATCACGTTCTACAAGTCAACGCACGCAATGAGCACGCCGCCTATCCGGCCTTGGATCCCGCAGACTCAGTCATGACTTACCGCCTGTCGCCAAGCCCATTCGCCCGACATGAAGTTCTCCAATCTTCTTGCACCGTTGTGGTCCACTTCGCGATACGGGGCGTAGTCGATGTCGTCCTTAAAATCTGGGTTGCCTAGCATGTTGTGGAGGATAGCAAGGGGATCTCGGTAGAAGACGCTGTACGACGCGTTCATCCAAGGAGGGATTGCAGAGTCTGGCAGATCTCCTGAGTACTGCAGTTCGAAGGATTGCCACCTGGCGTCTCCCAGCGGTGTGCAGTCGATTGCGTTGTACATGTCGGCAATGGAGGCGAAGGGCGGGCGACCGCCATACTCGACCAAGCCCGCGGCCCAAAGCTGAAGTAAGGACTTGACGTTGGATGCCGGCATCTGCTCCTTGCGGTACAGGAGATCTGCTAGTTCGAAAGCTACGCGGTCGGCGTACGGCGTCCAGTCGCTTGCATCACGAGCGGGAGGGGGTCTCGCGGGTGCGTTTTCAGGTAGCGTGCCCCCGCTCGAATTGCACGGTTTGCCTATGCATCGCGCATTTTCAGTAAATCTTACTGCTGCGAGAACCATGCGAAGCTCACCATCAACAACTGGATGGACCACTCTGGATGTTGTAGCTGTGTAAGAAGAAGAATCGCGCGGCGAAGCGGCCTGCGATGCATCCCTCTCTGCGACCGAAGGGCTGCGGCCCATGTCAAAGAGCCGCTCGGTTTCAGAGCCTGGCAGAGGATCCGGCTCATTGGCAAGCGCAGGCACTAATCGTATGATTCGCAGTCAGTACCAATGCTGCAAAGACAACCATCAGGTTACAGTTTCATACCGTCAGCAACCTCGTTCCAGCCTTGTTGGCTCAGCGGAAGCGCGATGTCGCTTTCAACCAAGTCATCCTCGCTCCAATCATGATTCTCGAACAGCGACTGCGGCTCGCGATGGTCGGTATCTGCCGTTCCCCATGAAGAGCCAGGACTTGATGGTGGGCTCATCCAATCGCCCTCGCGGTCACTACCGCCCTCACTACTGGTAGCTTCGTCAGAGTGGCTGCGATAGAATGTGCCTCGGCTGGGCTCGAAGTCGACCCTTGGTGAGAGGCGGGCTGCTCCATCGCTGCTGACTGTTCAAGCGGAGCAATGAGCAGATGCTGGGGCGCTCGAGGGATACTGTAGAATCAACCTACCTTCTAGCTCGGATGAATGTATGGACGGAAAGATGGGAAGCAGCCGCGCACTCCGTGCGTTGCGACCTGCTTGAACGCCATCTTCGAGGTCGCTGCTGTCTTCGATCAGCAAGTCAGACAACAGCGGTATAGAGTCCTCCGAGCCACTGTCATTCTCCCCTTGGCTTGACGGCGGCAAGGCAGCATCAAAGCGGTTGTCGGCAGGGTCAGGGGAGCCAGTCGCAAGGAGAGGCTGCTCGGAGTTGCTACTATGGAGCAAGTCAGGGTGCATGGCGCGCATGTGCTGCGTCAGGCCGCCCCAGCTTTTGAGTACTCGGGTACAGGTGAGGACGTAGCATGGAAAGGGCATGGCGATTTCGTTCGGCGGTTGCAGTAGCGAGATGGTGAGGAATCCTACTGAGGAATGCCGGCCTCAGTGGCGCATTACTTCAGCTTTTTATATGCCCATCGGCGCTTGGAGGGCCTCAACAAAGTTATGCGGCCGTCACCGCTGGGTACGATCAGCGAGGTCAACCTACGGCGCGCATCGAAACACCGGAAAGCAACCGCTGAATAGCTTGCACGTCAGGGAGCGCACCTCGTTCCTCTGTTGACGGCTGAGCGATCTCCGCGCGCTTCGATTAGGGCGGCGTCCACGCAGTCAGCAGCGTCAAGCTCTTCTTGACCATGCCGGGGAGATTCTAGATGAAAGCAGGCTGAACGGGATGTGCAAGGAGAAGGGCCCCTAGTAGGTACCACTTACCTTTCACGCTGGAGCAGCGCCGTTGAAGGCGCGTGCCCTCGAAGTTGGAGAAGGCGAACTTGAACTCTGCACATACCGATTGCGCGCAGACTCGGACGGAGGCGAGGCGACTGCTCAATCGGCCACTGGCAGCATCTCATTTCTGCAGGTAGTCAGGCTGCAAGACGCCTTAACAGCGGGTACTAGTAGTACTGTAGGCAATCGTCAATGCATAAGTAGGTCGCGAAGCGTACTAAGGCGGGATAGGCCGCTGTTCCAACGCTCCTGCCCGGTCATACTATGGACACGACCCGCAGCGTCAAAGGCCTTCTGCGATTGAAACCCGCACTCTACCCACCGGAATAGCCCGCCGGCTGAGTACTGAGTCATGGAGTACCGCGTTTCGTGAGGCTGCACCGCGGTGTTTGAATGGCAAAGGAGAGCTGACGGGATGAGCACGGTGGCACCCGGGGGGAACTCGATGATCAGTCCCAAGTCCCAAAGGATCAGATGCCCGCCAAGCCGATGGTCAAACCTTCCAAGGGCTGTGATGGCACAGAGCCCGGCAGGGAGGTTCAAGTGATCGATGTGCAGATCCGTGGCGGTCTGGGGACCCAGGTTAAACGTGGCGCTGCCGAAGACTGAACCTGCGAAGTTACGCCGCAGGGAGGGGTGGTGCTGAAGTAGGGCATTGAGAGTTTGCGAGTAGTAGTTGTAGAGCTTTGGCGCGTACGCCTGTAGGGATGCTGGTGCATATAAGCCCGTCTGCCTCACCAGAGCTCCGGGTGCGTACCCACCGCTACTGAATCCCGCGATGCGCTGAATCGCGCGGTGTGCCAGCAAAGAGTCCACGATGCGCTGGTGACTCGGCGAGTTGTTGCGATTGCACGGCTCCTATAGGCGTAGCGGACGGGTGAGCGGTGTGTAAGTCGCGCAAGCCTTGCAGACGTACCGTTTGGCCCCCTCCATAGGAGATGCCGCTGGCTACCAAGGAGAAGCAGCCGCGGCGATGCGCGGTGGGAGCGGCGTTCCCGTAGAGAGTGCTGCGAGCCGCTTCCAGCACGGAGGACACCTCTGATGTAACGGTCCCCCAAGCTTCATCCCGAGGCATTCCAACCAGGGCGCCGATCACGCGTTCGTCCTTGTCCAACAGAGCATAGGGCATGCTGCAATAGGCGTGAGTTGAGGGCGCACTCCCGCCCAACAACGTTCAAACCCTACCGGCCATCCCACGCAATGTATCTAAAACCCCGCGCGAGCATCTGCTGCACCGTGGGAGCTGAGCCCCCTGAAGGCATTTGTTTGAGGTTGCGAGAGACGAAGGCCGTCGAAGCCACCGGCAAATGCGCAGGAATAGTGTCCACGGCACTCGTCGCAAGCCCAGTTTCGATGACCAGGGACTTTGCGGCGCGCCGTTTGGCTACCTGCTTAGCTGCAGGCCCGCTCTGGGATGATTTCGCTTGCAGCATCCGCTTCTCCCTGCGACGATCCTTGAAGCGTGCCTTGTCGCGCTGCTTCTGCCGGGAATTTGCCGGGTTCATTTCTGGATTCATTCCCTGCGGTATCTCCGGGGCGCGGAGGCATGGCGGGGGAATGGGCAGCGCGGGCAGTGAGTTGCTGAGGTGGGGATGCGTGGCAGACTCCGTCGAGGCCCCCAGCAACCAATCTCCTACCTCTCTGTGCGCTGCGGGGCCTGCATCACCTAGAGTGCGGGCGTTTGCTTCCCCCCGTCGTCCGCAGCTCTCTTCTGTGAGCCTTGCCGCCGCTGAGAGCTCCGCAGGTGTATTATCGCGGCCGGTGCTGCCCTTCAGTTCATCCTCTTTGTCTGCATTCGGCTTCTCCATGGCGTTGATGCTCTCCGCGGCCGCCGCTTCAAGCTGTAAGGCGGTATCAAATGAAGGGGGGGCCCTCAGAACCCGGATGTCGTTGCCGGACCATGGCGAGAATGCATGGCCCGAGCGGGTCTATGGGCGGGACAGGGCGATATAGATGGCTGCAAGAAGCGTGAAGGCAAGCGCACCTGCCGAAACAGCCTGGCGATGGGGGCTGCCATAGTGATGTGGCCGCTGCATTTCAAGTCGAGGGTTAGCACATCGCGCAGGAGGACTGGCGCATACAGTTTAACGTACCTGGCTGCCTTCAGACTCTCCCAATCCAAGATAACCGGCAGTATTCGCTTGCTTCTAGGCGTGCATGTCAGCGGGCGGGAGGTGAGAGGCGCCGCGTTCTTTGCCCTTCGTGAATAGTCGCTGGCGTGGAGAGGCGGACGGGTTCCAAGGTCGGATCCACATGCCGCCAAATCCTCCGCAGCAGACCATTGCGAGCAAGAAGGTGCAGTATGCAGAGGGTTCACTCACAGAGCCTGAGGGGAGGAAAGCAAAGTTGGAGGCAGGGGCGCGCGGCGGACGCATTGGCGCTCGCATCCGAGTCGCGCTGGACGCCATCACGTGATCGCGTTTACTGCAGAATCCGAAAGGGAAGTCTGCAAACCTACCGCGGGCCCGTGCCAGTGAGAGGCTGCACCTTGCACTTAGGGCATCATCGTTCGAACTTTGTTAGAGAATTTTTCTCCCTGTTTGTCCTCTGCTACCACCACACCCTCTGAGCCGTTGCATAGGCATGCCTCGCCTCCGCAGTCGCACAATCGCGTCTGCCCCTCGACAGCCTGGCGGCCGTGTTGTTGAGGCCGACTTTGCGGCCTTGACTCATCCGGCCGACCCTCCTGGTCCCACCGAGGGACAGTCAGCTGAAAGAACGAATGCTGCTGCTATCCCAACCGTCCACACCCACCAACAAGGCCCCAGCCGGGGTCCTGAATCCGACGAGCTTGCAGCACCGGCTGCCGGCACTCACAGCGCCCCTCACAACTCCGGCGAGGTAACTCAAGCTGCAGGTGTAGCGCGGTATTCGACGCCCACACGCGAATATGGGCCTGGCAGCTATGACGAAAATGGCCTCTACGTTCCGGCGGACTACTACAAGAAGGAATATGCGCGAGCTCGACAGCGCGTTCGCTGGGCCTCCAGGCGGTGGGGAACGAGAGAGGCTCTCAGCGCCCACTTCGCCTTCAACGGGTTCCTTGAGTACGAAGCCCTCCAGGAAGAACTCAGGAGGTTGGCACATAAAGAGGAGGAGCGCCGCATCAACCCGAAGCCGAAGCGGGTGCGCCCCCCGCGAGACGAGACGATTCCTTCAGACCTCGCCGAGACCGAGGCGCCTTCCGACTACTCTTCCTCAGACAGCTTTGAGTGGGAAACCACCCCGTCGGACGAAGAAGAGGCCTCTTTGCTGCTTGTTTCTCCTGCCACGGGTGCCAAGAGAGTATTCCTTGCTCCGCCCCTTGCTTCGCTCCCAAACAAGAAGCAGCGCACTGATGCCAGTTCGCCTGACTCTGGTCTTGCGCATCGGTCAAATGCCGAGGAACCTGGCGGGCAGTCCAGGTATGTATACCAGTTTGAACTTGCTCTCAATGAACGTACTGACCGCATCCAGCAGTGCTCCGTCGGAGCATTGCGACTCTCAGGCTCCCAATGAGTTGGATGGAGGGGCGACCCCATCTGCGTCGAAGACACGCTCCGACCGCCCAGACCGGCGACTTGCTCCTGACTCCGACCAAGCGGTACGTAGCCTGAGCACCCGTGCATAAGGTGTAATAACTAACGCAATGGCCGCAGGACCTTCTGGACTGGTCGACGCAAAGGTCGTCGCTCTGGACCTTCCCTGCGCCGATCGCCAGCAAGGCATACAGAGGGGCGGAGGGGCAGTGAGCAACGACTTGTACACGAGCGTGCGTTACTACCGCCGCCGTGCTTTCCCCGCTGTCCGATTACTAGTATATAATCTCTTTCTTGTTCTTGCTTGCACACTGGCAGTGCCGTCTGTGACCCATTATCACATCACCTTCCTCCTCCGTCCTTCTTACATCGCATCATCACTTACAGGTCCGCGTAGTTGGTTGCAGGGCGTTGTATATACCGTCAATGATCCATGACTGATCAATTAAAGGGTGCTACGATTGCATACAATTGCGCTGTTCGGAAGTTCGTGCCTTCAAAGCAATGTCATCTGTGCGATGGCCTCGAATATACATCAATCAATGTGTCCGAATCGATGGCTTGAAGTCACGCACCCCCTGGTATAGCGGAGCCTCCTGCCAGTCTGCATGCCCCAGGGAGATGCGATTCGTGGCGAGCTTGGGGAAGGTGCGCAAGAGAGCCTCGACGACGTGGTGATGAGCGACCTCGCGTCCATCGTAACCAACGGACTCCATGACGCGGAGGTTCCCGAACTCGACGTTTGAGAGCGGATGCTCCATTCTGTTAGGGATGTCAACACGGCTCATGCACGCCTCCAAGACAGGGAGCGATGCGTGTTTCAGGTTAGGACAGAGCCCAGCGAAGGTGCAGAACCCGAAGATAGTGGGAGATGTCCGGGTCGGCTCGTTCCAAGTCCGCGTCGGACGAACCGCATCGAAGTTGAGATCGATGGCTTCGAGCTGGGGAAATGCCTTGGCGATAGCCAGCATTTCGCCTTCGGTAAAGTAAAAGGCCTGGCGAGTGAACAATATGTCAATGTAGCGAAGTTGTTGCAGCTGTAGGATGGGTGCGATGACGTCCAGGACACTCGGTGCATCTGAGAGCGGGATGCGGAGGTTGGAAGTGATTTGGATCGCGCGAAGGGAAGGGGTGAAGAACCAGCGAATTGTTTTCAGGCTGGTAAATAACTCGAGAGACTCGCCCCACGAGGAGAGCTCGAATTCTTGAAGCGCGTTGCGGGATCTGGGTTCCACCTCGTAACGGTGTCCGTGCGCTGCAAAACAGCGGGTGAGCGTCATCAAGGATATAAGAACTGACATACAAGCTCACCACTGATGCCTTCCACGGATATGGGCAGAGTGTAGAGGGTGTCAAAATAGGACGTAGCCGATTTTGAAGGGGGTTGTCGCCCGTAGAATCGAATCGACAAGGACTTGAGATGCGGCATAAGGACGGAGAGGATGTCGCAGAAACGGACCAACCACCTTGTAAACGACTCGTCATTCAAGCTGCCATCACGGACATGAGGCACGCTGATTGCCAGACGCGTGACCGAGGGCGCAAGGAGATACAGGAGGTGATCTCCTCCCAAGATGCTCTCTTCCCACTCGAGCTTCTGGAGCGAGCATAGAACCGGCAGTCCGTCCGGTATGAGGCGAGATATTGTAGCCAGGTAGTCCGCAGACAAGGTTCCGGAGCGAATACGGGCAGTCCTGATGAGGCTGGCGTAGTACAGGAAATGATTCCATGGCAGGGCTTGATGGACGCGCTTCACGAAATCCGGAGGGAGCCTGCAAACGGAAAGTCAATATTCCTCGACAGTGCGGAGGCTGCGAGTAACTCACGGTCCAAACTTCAGCTGCTCCGGCCTATACTCACGGCCCGCCGCAGATCTTCTCAACAGCAATGTACCACTGGAAACGTGGTACAGAATCCCAAGGAGTCGATATAAGTCTCTAGTCTCCGTACAGGAGCGCCACAAGAGCTTGGTTATCGGGTAGAAAAACAGCTTCGTTCCTAGCATGAGTTCTATGAGCTCCTGATGGCTCTGGCGATCGTACGACGCTTGTGCGAAGCAGTGGATGACGTTTTCGATAACGTCCTTGTTTCCGAAAAACCGTGCCGTGGCAGATGAATCTTCGTAATTCAAAAGCGAGGATGATACGCCGTAGGGGGAGGACATAAACTTATAGTGTCGATCTTCTGACGGGCTGTAATCGAGCACACGGCGGTGCAGTCCCTGCGCCGCGACCTGCTGTGCTGTATACTCCTGTTGAATGCGGCTACTATTGTCCACGCAGTAAGAAAGGTGGTAAGCTGGGCTAGTACGAGTAGATGTGCGACACTTGAAACGCAACTCACAGTCCTGCAGTCATGGCAAATGAGGCACTGGTGGTGGAGAGAGGAAACTTGGCGCTTTTTCGCCAATCGCCACGGCGGTGGGAAGAATAGCCCATCAATCTGCTCGAGGCACGTACGCACGCTGAGGATCTTGAGGCTTCAGGTAGCTATATCAGGAGTTTTGCGTCGATTGGATCTCAACTCGTGGATACATCCATCATCCAACAAGCGCTGCTATATAAGTCGTCCGGACTTCGCGGGGAAACGCTCATTTTTCAACCACCATCTCACGAGCCACGTCGCCCACATGCCTGTTTCCACTCGATCCTCCAACTCTGAGAACCACCCAGGCATCGTTGATGCGCCGAACCCGCGTCGTAGTCACGACCAGGTGAAGGCCGCGAAGGCCGCGAAGGAGGCTGAGGGGATTAAACGTAAGCTGCGGGATAGAAAACGGGAAGAGACCCTCGCGAAGAAGGAGATAGAGATGGAAGCTGAGGAGAAGGTGATACGTCAGTCACGGGAGAAGCATTCTGGTACGTGCCGGAATCGCGTGCTCACCTGTCTCAGACATCGACGCTCTTCTCTCCCATATACTAGGCTCCGCAGAAAGAGCCGCTGGGAAGCAAAAGCAGAAGACAAAGGCCAGCAGCACGAACAAGTCCTTCAAGAGGAAGTCCAAGGACGATGAGCCGCAGGAGTCTCTTGACGAGGCTGCGTCTCAGAGCGACGCCCCAACCCCTTCCCCGTACGTCACGCAGACCGACTCTGAGTCTGAGTCCGAGCTTTCAGAGCCAATTGGAGGCTGGTCCAGCTCAGAAGATGGTATAGCCATCGAGGAGACTCCGAAGCCACCTAAGAAAAAGGCCAAGAAGGCGACAGGACAAGGTCAAAGAGTCTCTCCGGCAGCGAGTCGAGGCTGTAAAAACTGGACTTGCCGAATTCGACGTCGACATGGCAGATGCCGTCTCGGAGGCGCCCACAAGCTCAAGCACCGCCACACAGAAGTATGCGTCACTTGTCTCTTCCGCAGCCAAGTCCAAGCCTTGCTCACCCATTTGTTCCTCCCTCCTCCCTCCTGCACCCTAATCCACCACCATCCAACCGCCTGCATCTCAACTCCACTCCTCGTAGAAACCGCTCTCGCATCTCCGCCTGGGCGGCCGGCATGACGAAGTCCGCCTGCAACTACCCCTCTTACCGCCAAGCCCCGCACTACTCTTGGTACACGCACTATTGCTGTCCCTCCGACCCCCTACGCAGCGGCGCTCGTGGAAAAGAAGGGGAAGAAGGGCGACACTCACAAGCTCGAAGCTGACGCAGCTCGCTCCAACGATCGCGATCATCCCAAGGGGGTCGCGAAGGCGGCGGTCAAAGTGCGCCCACGGGCCGTGAAGGTCAAGGCGGAGCCAGTTAGCGACGCTGAGGTGGTCGAGCAGGGTTTCGTTGGTACGGAGGACGAAGGGATGGAGGCTGCAGCAGCTGAGGCCAGCCCAGTGAAGAACGGAGTGCGGAAGACGAGCGAGGTGAGTGCAATCGGCGTCGCCTTAAGCATTTACCTCACGCGCCTCTTTCAGGCCATTGTCCGCGCACAGGACGTTGATCTAACCAGCCCTACCAAGCCGAAGGGAGCCGTTAAGGGCGCGATGAAGCGCGTCCTCTCGGTATCAAGCACGGCTACTGCATCTAGTTCTGCGGCCTTCTCCGAGAGCGGCTCACAAGGCAAGGTACGTTCTCTCTTCCTCGACGTCCTGAAATGCCCCACGACCATTGTCGCCCAGCCCATTCAGCTCGACCTCGACGACCTCAGCTCGGAGCGATCCAGCAAGAAGTCTTCAACGGGGAAGTCCCGCGTCCTCCCCAGGAACTGGCAGCCTGCCAGAGGGCGCCCATCACAACAGCCTCTGGAAGGCCAAGTTCCTCCCAACGTTCATCAAAGCGCTCGGGACTCGGGAGGATCCTTGGAACGTTCCCGACGTCGAGATGGTCGCCTTGTTGCAATCAATTTGGAATGCCGTCTATGAAGATCAGCCTCGCCATACCGTCAAGGTGAATGACGTGGTGCACGCGTTGGTACGTGCCCTGCTTATATCCGGGTTTATCACGCTAACCAACTCCGAGGCTACGCAACGGATGTATGAGTGGCGCAGTGCCTTCGGCAGCGCCGCCAAGGATAGTTTCGAGTCATTCTTCGCCTCGCTCCCTGCAGACTTCCCCGACACCGAGTCCCGTCGACAGTTTTGCGCTTCGATCAAGAGCGGCCGCGTCTTTTTCAAGGACCCGGAGGGATCGTCCAAGCAGGTATGGGCCACCTTTGCTCCTCGCTTCCTTCCATCATCTCTCATCCATCATTGGAAGGGCTTGTACCGCTCGCCCTTCGTCATCGCGGCGCTAGCCGTCCACATGAACGCCATCAATGGCGCGATCGAAGTCCAGGGGCTGTACTCTACGGCTTCTGATCAGTACCCATACGGTGCGATCGGGTTGGCAGCGGCGGCGGTATGTTCTTTTTCTTCATATTCCTGCCCAGCCATTGATACCTGGCGACAGGCTTACAGAATGTGCGTCTTGTGGGACCTTGGGAAGTTAGGCTACAATGATAGCGGCCAACTGCGCCTCATCAACGACAAGGACTCCATCAGCGGCAAGGTTAAGAAGAAGGACACAGACTTTAGCTCGAATAACTTCAGCAGGACTACGTCCCAGTGCGCGCGATCGGCGCGCAAATTGCAGCCTGCAAGTCTGGACCAAATTGTCGACGACGCCTACGCGTGCGCGAAGCTTGCTGCTCCGCGGCGTTCCACATCCAACGCCAACACTTTGGACGGAGAAGTCAACTTCGAGGACCTTGTTGAGGCACGCACCACCTGCTCGTTTTCATCACCGCTACTGACATATCCGTATTTGCAGGAGTAGACCGCGCGGACGCGATCCGACAGGAGGGACCGGTGCATCGGTTCCCTCAAGTTCGGTATATTGCAGGAGACTCCTTGAACGGTTGGGTTCCGAGTCTTAGTCCATACATACATCACTTTGCATATGACACCGCTCTCCCTTCTTGCTACCAGCAATGCGTTCCGGCCCTTGGCTATGTGCCAATTTTCGGCAGCGCATGGTGATCCCTGCCTGCATGTGCTTAACATATTCTGTCGTGTTCCCTCGTTCTGATTTTCTGTATTGACCTGATCCTCCTACTTCGCTTTGGTCTGGATGACACCCTGGCCCGGTCTCCTGTGTTACTTGTGTTGCATGCGTCGTTCTGTGGATGTTCCTGGACTGCGTAATTCAAGATGTCTTGGGTAGTGATCTCTTTCTGACCGGTCTTTGAAGCCTGTACGTCCTGGCCATGACCTGGGACATTGACTGCTATAGCACTTAGCATTCGCTGGCTATGTGGCCTGATTCAGCCTTTTAAGTCATTTAATCTCTGGCGGGATACCTGATTGTATTGGCAGATGTCCCATAAGAACTACCAGTCGACCAGAAGACCTGCTACTTTTTGCACCATAAGTTGGTAAGAACTCACAAGTCATTCGGCTACCAAGAGCTGTGGAAGGACCACAATTAGATCAGGTAATCCCAGACACAACAGGCAATTTCTTGACATGCGAAACACTCAGGATATAAGGACTGCAGTGTGCTAAGGTACACAGACCACCAGGCGATCTTCTTCCTTTCAGGAGACCCAGGCAATGAGCTGATATCAACTCCCATCAGGGGCGGAAAGATGTTTCTAAGCAAAACAGAAACCCTTGGTAGTTCAGATCTTTCCGGACTGCGTTAAGTACAATACCTGCCTTATTTCCTGGCCATTGCCTGAGTTCCTTGTCACAGGAGATAAGGAACCATAAGGGTGGGCTAGAAATTGCTGATGTAAGTGCGATTGGGCAACCGCGTCCGTCCAGAAGCGGCTGACTGTCCCCCCTTTATAGGTTTCCAACGGCGGTCTAGCGGTTCGATCGCTCCCGCAAAAATTTGAGGGTCATCGGGGAGTATTCCCGACCCTTCGGGCAGTTCAGTGATTTTCGAGACCCCGCATGCCTCCAGGTATGCTTGCAGAGCCTGCAGATGTGAGATGGCACTGAACGGTACCCAGGTCTTATCTCCAGATTTCCAGAGAGCCTCAAACATGGCTCGATCCCCCGACCCCCGGTGGGAGAGCACCCTGTCGATGGCCCACTCGTTCTCCCGGTCGTCCAGATCGAATATTTGAGTGTCTAGTCGTCCTGGAAATAGCCGGTCGTCATTGGGCTCATGGACGCGTAGCAAGGACGCGTGGAATACGTCGTGGATCCCTCGTCGTCACAGCGAGGGAGGCAATTCGATCCGGTAAGAGTTATTCTTGAAGTCTCGCAAGATTTTGTACGGCCCGATGAATTTCGGGGCTAACTTGCGTGCATATCCCTTTGGCAGCGCGATGTTCTTGGTCGAAATATACACCAGGTCGCCCTCCGCGAACGGTACAGGCCTACGCCGACGGTTGGCGTCACGGGTCTGTTTGACTCGAGCCGCTATGAGGCTATCGTGCGCGGCCATGACGGCGGCTTTCATGCGCTGCGCGTAGACTCGCACCCCAGGGAACTCATTGGGTGTCGCGTTATCCCATATCATCGGGCGAGGCATGCGGCCGGTGTTCAGGAAGAACGGTGCATATCCAGTCGAATCCGATCGGGCCAAATTAATGGCGAATTCTATGGCGGGCAGCTTGGCGACCCAGTCCCGTTGGCCCGCCCCTATACATTGACGCAACATCTGCGACAGCGTGCGATTGGCACGCTCCGTAGATCCATCCGATTCAGGATGGTACGCGCTCGACATTCGGAGCTCAATGCCGATTAGCTTGTGTAGGTGGCTCCAAAATGTGCTGGTGAACAGGACATCTCGGTCGCTGATAATCGCCTTCGGCAGACCGTGGTGTTTGTAGATCTCGGAGAACACGAGCTCGGCGACGTCCCGAGCCTTGTAATTGGTCCGACTTGGGACCAGATGTACCATACCCGTAAGTAAGTCTATAATTGTCGTGATTGCGTCGAAACTGCCATCCCTGTTCTTAGATTCCGGTAGAGGTCCTACGAAATTGATCCCTACTGCCTCCCAAGGCGCGCTAGGCACTGGCAAGGGATTCAATAGTCCGTACGGCTTCTGATTGGCGGGTTTGCTCCGTTTGCATGTCATGCAAGAGTCGCAGTACTTCTGCACGTCCGGCAGGAGCGTTTTCCACCAGACGTGGTCCCGGAGCAGGTTTGCGGTCTTATGCGGTCCCAGGTGCGCTAGCAACGAGTGAGCATGCGCGATCACGATCTCTCGTGCGCTCCGTCCGCTGATCTGGATGTTTGGGATACACAGACGTTCCTGGTTATGTTCCACCAACCTCACCAAGCCGTCGTCAATCCTGAAGTTCTTGAATTGTTTAGGATTCTGCAGAATGCTAGTGAAGAATGGGTCCTCGCCGTAGCGGCCGCGCAGCTCCTCCTGTAAGTGAATGCCTTCACTGGACCCGACTAGATTCAATAGTGATGGCTCTTCTCTTGTATTAGCAGTGGCGGCTTTCGGCTCATTGGCAAGGCACAGTGCGGGCGTCGTGTCCAGGACGTCAGATCTGGCCGCAGGCTCTTCGGGACACGGTTGGTTCTCCGTAGTGTCTAAGATGTCAGGCTCAGGCTGACTAGTCATTTCGTTTAGTCCAGCAGTTGTAGGGGTCCGCTCGCCCTCCGCTCGTTCTGCACGTGGTCCGTGAAGGACGAGCCTTCGGATCCGCGTCGCCGGTGCGCTAGCTGGCTCTGAGTGTCTGTCCTCAGGCTGTCTAGTGCTGCGGTCGACGGCGGTTGCCACAGCAGGTTGACTTTGTCCAGCCATGCGTCGGCGCGCTGCGACGCGCCCTCCGGGATGAGCAGACAGATTGTCATTCGCTGGCCGCTGTGCAATGCGAGACGACCGTCGCAGACCACCCGCTGCCAGTGTCTGCCCCGCATCCGGTGCAGCCAGCACAGCGGCACGCCCTTCGGTGTCAACGAGAACGGGGACGGACACGGCTGCTGCCTCCAGACGTGCCGGCGTTCGGTCAGTCTCGTCAAACATGGCATATTCCGAGGCAGCACGAACGGTCCCGGATGCGTCATTGGAGTAGATGCGCGACAACGCGTCCGCGAGTACGTTCTCCACGCCCGGTACGTATTGGATACTGAAATTAAATTCGGATATATGCTCAATCCATCGCGCTTGCCTTCCGGACAGGTTGCGCTGTTTTAGGAGATGCACCAGGCCTTTATGGTCTGTAACCCAAGTGAAGGCGCACCCGAGTAAGATGTCGCGATGTCTGCGCATCGCCTCGACACCAGCTAACATCTCAATTTCGTGTACAGGGTAATTCATCTGGGCCGAGGACAATTTCGCCGAGAAGAACGCTGCAACTCGTCCTCGACGAAAGTCGTCGCCCTGGGTAACAACGCCAGCAATGCCTCCATGAGAACCGTCGGTCACGAGCCAGATAGGTGGGGCTTGAGGTGAGTAATCCAATGGCACGCGATGGTGCTCCCGATGGGAGTGAACTAACCGCTTTATTTCGTCGAAAGCACGCTGTTGCGTATACTCCCATTTGAAAGAAACATTGGAGCCCGTCAAAGCCGTCAGAATGCCCATAGGGATCCGGATTGTAGCAATGTCGTCTGCGAGATAGCCTACAGATCCTAGAAATCCGCGTAAGAGCTCTTTGTTCGTGGGCGTCTTCCAATTGAGAACTGAATCTACCTTATCAGGATCCATCCGAATGCCATGGTCATCCACAATGCGACCGAGGATTTTCATCTCTCGGCAGAGGAAGTTGAGCTTGGAAGCACTCAGGTAGAGCTGTTCGCGCTTTAGGATCTCAATGACGAGTTTAACGTGCCGCACGTGGTCCTCCAACGTGTCTGAATAGATCGCAATGTCATCTAGGTACACGTCCATGAAAACGCCGATGTGCGGGCCAAAGATATGGTTCATTAGGCTTTGGTAAGTCGCCACAGCATTGCAGTCGCCTTGCTGCAGTACTAGGCTCACCATATTCCCGTCTGGGGTGGTCATAGCAGTTCGTTCAACGTGCTCAGGCTCAACACGAATCTGCTCGTACGCGTCCTTCCCATCTATGAGGGACCGGAACGGCCGCCGGGCAATTCGTCGCAGGATGCCTTCCATGTCCGGGAGCGGCGACGTAACCTTCCGGGTGTTAGCATTCCTTTCTCGTAAGTCACAGACCACCCGCAGTCGAGGAGGTACGCCATTGACCCCGGTGCCTGGTTTTGTGAGCAGCAGCATCGGGGACGTATTGCGAGCACTCGAGACCTTCCACCGTCCTGACCGTAGGTACGCGTCCCGTTTCTCCGTCCACAGAGCGCGGAGCGCATCGGGACACTTCGACGGCCGCCATGTGTAGACCTTCTGCTCGTCTATGAGCGGAATACGATGGTTAATCGCTCGCAATGGCGGCAAGGGTGAGTCACTTGCTTCCTTGCAAATAGGTGCTGCATACTTATGGAGCTCCTCCCGTACGCGCGCTATCTGTGCTTCGAGAACGTCTGCTGCGTGGGACTGCAACACACGCACGGATTTCCCTTCAATAGGCAAGGACTTGTCGCTGCCGACGACAACAGCCGTCGGGTTGAAGCTGAAGTTAACCTTGTGTTGGAACAAAAAGGGCGTCCCGAGAATGAGGTCGTAGTTTAGTAAGTTGACCACATCGAAGTACCGATCATCTCTAATGCGCTGGTACTCCAGCACTGCTCGGCACCCAAAATTAATCTTGGCTCGCAATCCTTGGACGGCCAGGTGAACAGGTAAGGGTTTCTCAAGCTCGAAGACCTTGACCCCGATCTGATGCGCCATTTTCGCAGACATGAAGTCCGATAGCGAGCCGGAGTCAAGCAGGGCACGTGCTGGGTGGCCGTTGACGTTGACTGCCACCACAACCGGTTCAGGTATGAGTCTCTTGATGTCGCGAGCTGATGCTGCATTCCTTTGCAGCGCTGCAAGTGCGTCGAGCCCTGGTCCGCGCTCAGCTTTCCTGGCCTTCGGGGTAACCGCATTTAGCTCGATGATCTGCCGCCACCACGGCCGTGGTGGCGGTGGATCACGGAAAAGTTCCGCAAGTTCAACAGTCAAATCATCAATGGAGAACGTCCGTTCCTGCGCAAGCTTCCGCCGGGCCGCAGTGGCATAGTAGTTTGGCAGGTCGAAGTAGATGTTCTCCAGCAGCTGATTAGGAACATCTACAGCCACCTGTAAGTACATATCAAATACGCGCACATGCTGACGATGCTGTTTACACAGGAATCTGGCTCCTTCTAGCTCTGAGAGAAGTGGCGGCTACGGGATTGCGCGATTCAAGAGACGGCGGGCCCCATACGCGAGTGCATGCCCCATCGTCTCCCCGCGTTTGGAGAGGAAGCAAGGCTGATGGTCCGGTGCGAAGGTGTGCACTACCATCTGCCGGTACCATCGTGGTAAGTTAAAATCCGGGTCTTTGAGCCGTACTGATTCAATCAAGGTGTCGAAGCGGAAATGCATGATGACATGCAAGTCCGGCGTCGTACGGTACACATTGGCATGGTACTCAAAGTCCTTATCGAAGCCTGCCACCTCGCAGCAGTACGGTCCGTAGCGCTGCAAGATCTGCTCAGCGCGGTCGGCGTAGAGGTCTCCCAGGCGAGTCACCGGGCGCCCTTCCTTCCGGGTCAGCGGTAGAACTAAGCGGTAATCCGGGCCCAATTCAGATTCCCAATAACTGGGATCAAAGACGAATGGCGGGAAGACGTTCGAGAGGTACCTCGACACTCCAGGCCAGTCGTCGTCCACTGGCGAGCCAGAGGCTGGTCCCGGGGTCGCGATATGCATGGCGCACAAGTCGACGCCTCCCGTGACTTCTTCCGCATCGGCGAGCATCTGGAGGGCCTCCTCGTCTGCCGACGGAGGCTGCGCTTCTCCTACCGTGACATGGTAAGAGCTTACTCCTGGAGGATGACCTCGCCGTTCTGACTTGACCTTGTTGTTCTGGGGACAATCCCGCTGGAAATGTCCCGCCTTCTTGCACAAGAAACACTTGCCAGCGGCGGTGAGTTCCTCCTTCTCATCTTTCGACAACTGCTCACGATGTCCCACAGCCTTGGAACGTCCGCCAATATTCCGTTCGCTGTTCAGAGAGCGGTTATTGTGCGCCGCCGCAGGGCGATTATCGCGCCGGTCCTGCCGCCCGGGCCTCGTGTTACGTCCCTCGGTGCGTAGGGACCTGTGATTCCGGGTGCTCCGATCTCGAGACCTGCTCTTGAGTCGGTCACGGCTCGGCCTATCACTGGTAGATGTCGGGTTTCTATCCCATCCCAGCCTCTGGCCAACACGTTCCGCGATCTCAATCAGCTCAGCAGCTTCTCGAATATCTTCCCAGGAGGATCCGGTAGGAGTCAGCTCTCGCTTCCATAACTCCTTCTGAATGCTAATGTTCAGCCCGTGCCACAGCTTATCGACGCGCTCGCGCTCGGACACAAGGCCGACTGCTAGGAACAAACTTTCGAGCTCATGTACGAACTCCCTTACGCTCCGGTCGCGCTGACTGCTTCTTCTTAGCTTTTCGCGCATCTGGAGGCGGTAATCCACCGGGAAGCAGTAATTGAACAGCTCGACAAAGAGCCGTTTCAGGTCCCATTTGCGGGGGTTCTTTGACTCAACAGTTGTCACCCAGAAATTGTAAGCATTCCCTTTCAGAAAGTTGGAGACATGGGATGCTAGCATGCCCGGCTCGACGTCGAAAGCCGATAGATATTCAGTGGTTTGTCTCATGAATTTGTGAAACACTTGTGCGTCCGGCCGTCCGTCGTACGGCTCCGGCTTCTCGGGCTTCAACTTTAGCTTCCGGCGCGAGCTGACTCGTATCACAGCCAAGCTAGAGCCGCTATCGGACGTACTCGAGTCGGGGTCGCTTTCCGCGCCGTTGCGCGATGGTCCATTCCCGCCTTCATCGTCACTGTCGCTGGACGAGTCGCCGGGCGACACGTCCCCTCCGCTCGCGCCCCCGATCAGCTGCTTGAAGGCCCTGTCCAAGTAGCTCCCCGGTTCCAGCTGAGCAACGGGTCGCAGAGAGGAGCGTCGCACCCCGCTGCGGGCAGGCGCGAGCTTTCCCGACAGTCTCCGGCTTGTAATGTGAGCTTTGTGCATCAATTCCTTAGCCGCGGAGCTGCTTTCGGATGACTTAATAGCCCTTTCTCGAGTGGGCAGGATATCATGATGCTCATCAGACGAGGCATTCTTTTCGCGCAACGCAGCTATTTCGCGCCGAAGACTTACAACCTCTCGCCATAGCGCATCCGTGGATTGTGTCGGGAGCGCCTCCGCGTCGTTCAGTACGAGAGGATCAACCTCGGAGGGTTCGATCTTCACCTCCTTCGCCCATTCCGGGTTACTAGTGGTTTTATTAGTTATATTCAAGTCCCTACCGCCACCTGGCGGCTGCGTACTACTGTCTGGGTGTCGCGTACTTCTATTGTACATCTCAAACGCGCGTTGCTGTACTTCGGGGTCCAGCTCGTCTTCTGGGATCCCTACTGCCCCCCAGTTCCGAGCGTCGATCATCTTACCCTTCCTGAAGGGTCAGACGGACCCTCTCCCCGAGAGTCCGAGCTGCTGACGGAACTGCCGTGAGACCCCCGCCGGCCTCCCGACAAGCTCATACGTCTGTCAAATTGCTCACGCTGCGCCGGCGTGAGTGACTCCTCGGCCCGTCATACAGTGGCCTGCTGTACCGCCGAGAGTCGCGGGTGCTGCCTAGCCGACACGACACGGCTATGCGTCGGGCTCGCGCTCCTTGAGCGGCGATTGCGCCCGACCTCGATCCACGGTCCGTCGTCCTCGTCGGGGGCGTCTTCCACCGTCACCCGACGCCGGCCGACTTCCGGTTCCGAGAGTGCGCCCTCCAGAGAGGGCGAGCGGTCTAATATATTTTGTACCGCGGTGCTATCCACGGTCTCCGACGTTACGCCGTTAGGCGGCGTCGGGGGTCTCGAGGCGGCTACCTGACTATAAGTCAGGCCAGCACGTCGCTCGGCGCCGAGGCGAGGGCTCTCGGGAGGTGTTGGGCTGGTCAGAGGGCTAGATCCAGCGCGCGGGTCAGTATTCCCATTGACAGGGATAGGTGACTCACCGAGATTCCCAGGCATGCTACTCGGCGGCGAAGCCGCTCGAGGCCGTCGCAGGTTGTATCGAGTGGACATGTTTTGAGGGAATTACTTGCCTGGTGGTCGCCGTGAGGAGAGTCGAGTTGATCAGACTCGAGGAAGCCCAGACGGAGGCCGTTTGACAAGGAAAAGCGAGTAGAGAGAGAGAAAGCGAGTAGTAGTGGAGAGGTAGAGTGCAGGACAGAGGCTGACTGTCAAAAATATGTCGCGCTCGCAGTCCGTCGGGGCTGGTGGCGCGACACTCAGAGAGGATCTCGCGAAGGACAGGTTACGAGTCTCTGTCGATTGCAAGAACGCTGTCGTAGCTCTACCAGTAGTCTAGCTTATATAGCAGGATGGGCCAGCCACAGAGGGGGAACTATATAGTAGTTAACAAAGACGGAAAGAAGAGGCGAGTGGGAAAGTGAAGAAGGAGGTTCGAACGAGAAAGGAAAGTATACGAAGCGCCGGCTTGGGCGGCTCAGCTGTTACAGAAGGTCGACTTGTATAAAGCCTAAGCAGACACGGAATGGACCTGCGGAGTGACAGATAGTCCCGATACTGGGTGGAGCGCACAGCTAGAATGTAGATTGTGCATCTTATCACTATGGGAGAGCGGAGACGAGACACATTTGGGACTGACAGGGCAGCGCGCACACGGGCGACGGCTGAGGGAGGCGACGAGATGCGAAATCGACAGACGGCCCGTCGACGTTTGGGGAAGGAAGTTGCTGAGAACCGGATGCAATAGGATAGGTTCTTGTCTATGTGCATGAGGGGTTGCCTTGAGCAGCCAAGTCTTCGTGGATTGTCGGGATGTTGAAGGAGGTAGGCCGTTCGCTTAGTACTACTAGACACGAGTTCAGACGCGACACTCGAGGGTTGCAAGTAGCTGTCAATTCACAACGCAGATTTATTCTGTTATACAGTATTAAATACCGTACTGTGGCCTAGGCTCTTTTTCCTGAATGGACGAGAATGCTGGAGCGGGCATTCAATATACGAGAAACCCGAGAAACGGCGGGAAGAGCGTGCCGTGCGCGGCGTGTTGAGACACGGTCACGTGTACGTCGGTATTCTCGTCGTAACCGCCGTCGTATCTGCCTCGAATTCGAAAGCCGGCTCCGAGTCGGATATGATCGTGAGGTGCGAACCTGGTGGAAATGAACTTCATAGGGTTCGGGGCCTACTCGACGGATAGCCGACGCGCACTGCGCTCAACGACCGGTCAGCCGTGCCCTTGACCTGTGCCCAGTTGTCGCAACACTGGTTCGCCAGCTAATCGCCTCATGGTCACGGTCGGACGTTGGAACCACTCCTCTACGATGCTTAGACCTATTTGCATCTGACGTCAATGACTGGTGGAGTAACACGTCCCTGCGAAACGAGTCAGGCTGTACCAAGCATCTATAGGTTTGACTGATACGACCTTCGACCGGGCTTGGCCTCAGCCGTAGACCAGGCCTAAGACGAGGGACGCACATGTTGGTCGTGGTCACTTCTGAGAATGACTTGGTCTCATCGCGAAGATTTGCGGAACACAATCCGTCAAGGGTATGAAGGGTATGGAGTCAGCAGTAGATTCCGCAGGGCGAAGTGGCGCAGGATTGTATGAACTGCTTCTAGATCACGTTGACGGCCCGCCAAAGTATTCAGTTGTAGTGGAAATGATAACAACGATGCACGTTGCAACCATCAATCACGTCGAGTGTAAGGAAGTATGGATATATTGGGACTTCAACTGCAGCAAACGCACATTGGTGGAAGAGCAACTTGCTCGGGTCGGCATGAGAAGATGGCCAGAAATAAATGCCAGGCCGGCGCCACGTAGGGTCAAGGATGAACCAGATTCGCGAGGGGTAGGGCAACGGCAGAGCGTGCCTGACAGGGTTTGAAGCCTCGTCCACATGGCTCAGCCTCGTCCATGGTTACCGAGGCTCGAGGTGTTGAGCGGCCGCAGAAGAGCAGGGTCTCTTCGAGGCTCGAAGTTAGGCTAAGCATAGATTGGATTGGCCGAGGGTTGAGGGTTGAGCCTGAGGTAGTATTGTGCATAGAGCGTCGTCGATATCCCCTCGCCTTTCGCGTGTGTCAGACGGACTCAGACCCGGGGCAAACAAGCATGATCTCAAATGAGAGAAGCGCCAAAGTTGAGATCTTGGAAAGCAAGGTTCGACGAGGGCCTGTAGCGATGGCAACGCACGATCGGCATCAAGTGGGACCTGGGCGCTTGTGCGCGAGCGGAACAAAGGCTCTGCACGCGTCCGAGATATTTAACCTCTCCCTCGCCCGTTCTTCCGTCTTTCTCTCATCCTTTGACCTCTCTCGACAGCTGGGACAGTCTTCGCCTTTTTACGCCGAGCGTATCTTTTCAACACGACGCGAGCTTGACGCATCGCCACACTTCCACTCTTTTCACATCTCTTTCTACCTGCGCACCCTCATTCTCTACTAGCTCCTCCTTCAGACAACCTCATAAGGACGCCATACTGATATCGTCAACCATGAAGTTCTCCACTTTCGCGCTTTCTGCCGCTGCCATCGCGGTCTCCGTCTCTTCACGCCCGCTCGCGAGGAGAGACGTCAACCCGGATCTCGTTCCCCAGTTCGGTGTCCAGCCCGGCGTCAACCCTGACGGTACTGGGTGCGTATCAGAGCGCGCGCCCTGTCATACACGCACTCGCTCACGATCGTTGCAGTAACTGCGATGGAATCCTTGGCGCGAATGGCAAACCCATTCTCATCCCTTGCCAGTGCCCCCCTCCGCGCGACCAGTTCATCGACGTACGCTCACCTCACCTCACTTCGCCTGCGCTCCGCCGCGTACTAATTTTACATTCACACAGCTTTTGAATCAGAACGTCAACGCCGGGTTCGTGGTGAACAACCCATCTGTCGGCATCTCTTTCCCCGAGGACGACTCGAAGGCGTCCGCCCTCGCGCGCCTCAACGCTGCGACTGTCACCCTCCAGAACATTCATGGCCCTGGCGTCGGCTGCCCGCAGGCCGCGACCACCTTCGGCGCGCAGGCACAAGCCATCAACAACGGGCAGGACCCCGCGTCCGTTGTCTCACAGGGCGTGCCCCAGCCCTCGGGTGCGGCCGCGTCTGCCTCGGCGCCCGCTGCGACGACGTCGGCTGCTGCCGCGCCCGCTGCGTCGCCTGCCGCATCTGGTGGGGTCGACCCGAGCCTTGTACCCGACTTCGGTGTCGTTGCAGGGACTGACCCGGACGGCACGGGCAACTGCAAGGGGATCAACAACATCAACATCCCGTGCTCGTGCCCGCCTCCGCGCGACGAGTTCATCGCCGTGCGTTTCTCATTACGAGCGCCCCAGCCAGTGACTGATGATGTCTCACCCCGTGTACATAGTCCCTCAATGCGAACGTGGCCGCGGGTGAGGCTGTCAACAACCCGTCGGTGAAGCTGTCATTCCCGAGCGGCAACTCCAAGGCGGATCAGCAGGCGCGCATCAACGCACTCCTCGTCACCCTCCAGAACATCCACGGCCCCGGCGTGGGTTGTCCCGCGGTGTCGACGGTATATGGCCAACTGCAACAGCAGATTAACGCGCTCCCCAACTGAGTGGGTGCGCGAGCGCGCGAGCCGGGGCAGCGTGTGCGAGACAGACACGGAATGCGCGTACGCGAGGGATGGAGGGTAGAGCCTTTAGTGGACGACTGGTAGTGCTGCTCTCGACGTTGCGCTGCGCCGCTGGTAGCCGGTATTAGTAGCCTGTACGCTCCCCTCGAGCTCTCGACATGAATTCATGGGTGCTAGACATCCCGGTCCAGCTGTCTCCATCGGCGTGGACATGACATTGACTGCGAATACAATTGTACATTATGCCCCCACAGGTCAACGCAAGTACTAGTACTACAACTGCACCAGACGTGCAAGCCGTGTCTGCCATATCTTCGTGCGCATGGTGACCTTCAGTGCGGAGAGGCGGACCGACCGTCACCGCGCGAGGCGAGGCGAGCAACCGTGGAACAGATGCGGAGACAATGTCAAGGCCAAATGCGGCAAGCGTAGTATTCAGGACTCGTCGCACTGGAATCGAGCTCGCCACGTACCGCATTGTGAGCTTCTGTGGTACGAGTTGTAGGTCGCGCTGTATTGCGGTTGTACGGCTGTCTACTATAGTAAACGTTCAAGGACGTACCTGGGCTCGTTGGATAACGACACTCGAGATTGAACATACCTGGGGTCATCGCGTCGTGTCATGACTTAGCCCTAACCCTAGGTCACGGCAAATCCCTCAGCGTACACGAGCCATGTCTGAGCTCCGACCGCATTCAAGCAGTAAGGAGATGCATATTGTAGGTTTTGTGTGCATGCACTTGTGCTTTGAACGCAAGAGACATGGAATGAGTCGGTAGGTCACGGCGGAATAGAGGTAGCCTGAGCCCGACGTCCGTGACGCCGGGCGCCTGTTGGTTCGACTCTCGGCGCCAACCACTGTCATCCTGAACCTCTCGGCTCTTACCACCCCATAGCCTCGGCCATCCTCAATCGTCTCTCTTGGACATCGAGACACTCTATTGTGAACAAAGAGGGGCGTTAGACCAGGTAAGAAATTAATGGCTGGCTGGCTGCCTTGCCGGCGAAAGCACCAGTGCCGGTGGCCCGGCAAGCCTGAGGGCCGCATGGTAGTCAGCGACGCGGTGCCGGCAGGATCATGAACCCCTTTGGGTTCTGCCCTTGGTCACTGGCTATGTGCAGAATTGGACATTGTTTTCTTCAGAGAACTATGGGCCATGACTCACATTTGATTCTCCGCTATTCTGCGGTCCTTTTAGCCTGCTTTGTCTCGCTCGCCAGCCGTACTGATCGGCCTCGCCCGTGTTTGCAGCGAGGCGGCGACTCCGCAACCGCGACAAACGCGCGTACCACGTCATTCTATCCATATAAGTGAGTTCAGCCATGGCTCGCCATAGCGACTTGCCTCGCCGCGTGATATATTTCGCTGACGGGGAACTCCGTTCCATCGACATTGATCATCCACACCTGCACCGGCGCTTGGATCTCAACCATTGTTCGCTCTCGACCACCATCTTAGCTACTCAAACTAGCCACACGCATACGCCGTATAAAATGTCGTTCTCCTCCGCCGCGTTCGGTAGCTCAGGTATGGCTTCAAAATCCACCCCTCTCAGGGCTAAGAGCTCAACCGTCCCGGCTGTCGCTCATGCAGACGTTCTCGCCAAAAATCCAGCGGTCCAGCGAGGATGGGCCAGCGAGCTCAAGGAACGGATCCTTCTGTATGCCGAGAAGAAGGAAGATGACGCCGAGAAGGATGAAGATGACGCCGAGAAGGATGAAGATGACGCCTACAAGTTCATCGACAAGCTTCTCCCATGCTCTGTACCGTATCCCGACAATCAAGACGTCGCCGCACTCAAGGCGGCATTCGACGGTTACAACCCGGTTGCAGGACAGGAAGTCAGCTCGTATCCGTCGCTGGTGAGTGTTGAATGCCTTCGCGTTTACAGGGCACTGTCTAACGACCATGTTGTGCCTGTATAGATTGCCGGAATGAGGAGCCTCGTCAGCACGTTCCCCCCTCAGAAGAGGCTTGACATCGTCGACACCTCTGGCAGCAATCTCTACTTTCCTTTCAACTCATTCAAGAAACATCATCAGTACACGCAACCCGACATCTCGCTCTCCTTCCCCGGTGAGACCGTCACTCGCGGCGACTGGCAGACCATCTCGATGGTGGTAGAGGTCAAGGGCGACGACAAACAAGACCCGTTCGTGAAGGACGACAATGCTTCGACCCACGTCAGGACTGTGGAGCAGCTCGCGAAGAACGCGCGGAACCTCTTGCTCGCTCACGGCTTCCTTTCTGCTTTTGTCGTCGGCATCTACGGCCGCACGGTCCGTCTCGCTCGCTTTGATCATGCCTATGGCGTGGTCGCACGTCCATTTTCCCTCGACGACGACGACGGCGCACGGGTGCTTCAGAAGTTCTTGTGGCACTTTGTTCATCCCGTCGTCGGCCACAGAGTCGTCGGCTCCGACCCGACTGTGATGCCATTTACCGACGACGACCGGGAATGGGTGAAGACTCAGCTCTCTGCGTTGAAGCCGAAGAACTGGGAGGCGCACGTAGGTGAGCTCGAGAAGGGCCGGCGTGTGGAGGTCTACGACCAGCGGACGGGCCGGTGTGTGCCGTACCTCGCCTACCACCTCGTGGACGTCAACGGCCGTCTGTTCTCTCGCGCGACGATGGTCTGGAGGGCGATCGAAGACACGCGTGTATGGAGGGACGGGAAGCTAGTGCCGGATCCGAACTCCACTAGGCAGGCGCAGCCGCCGCGCATCCTCAAGGAGGCTTGGCGGCAGCTCGTTCGTAGGGCGGAGACCGAGTTCTACGATCGTCTCGAGTCTACGATTCCGGAAGAGGAGATGTTCGGCCTGGCTCGGATGGAGTGCGGTGGCGACATCGGCAGCCTCGAGCTCAGGTGGTGGAAACGGCGTAACAGCGCAATTCCGCCCGTTCCACCCGCTGATCAGCCTGCAGATTTGCCTGTTCCTTTCTGCTCTACCGGACGCGACAACGCTCTGGCGAACCACTTCCTTGCCCCCACGGTGGACCACGTGCCGCCGTTCGCATTCCCTCTCCCCTACCCGCAACATCAAACGTACTCTTCGCGCATCAAAGACTCTAAGAGGATACATTGCGAGAGAAGCCATGTCCGGATCGTGATTGCGGACGTTGGTCATCCCCTGACTGAGTTCACGTCGAGCCGGGAGATGGTTGCTGCAATGCGTGACGCAATCGAAGGTAAGTGGTCGAGCTCAATGCGCGTGTTTTGCATGGCTTGCTGACGACGTCTCGTAGGTCATCGTATTGCATGGGAACGTGCCAAGGTCTTGCACCGGGACGTCAGTCTCGGTAACATTCTGATCGCAGACGATGCGCCCGAGGGCTCTCATCGAGGATTTTTGCACGATTGGGACTACAGCAGTATGGGTCCCATTGATCCTGACTCGCAAGGCAACGCAGCAAGTTTGATGGAGGACGACGAGGAGATTTCGCCGGACAACATTGAGGAGCATAAAGAACGCACGGTAAGCAATCCTGTTCCCCGGCATCGCTCATTGCTCATACCCGCACACAGGGAACGTATTACTTCATCGCTCTAGCACTGCTGATGATGCGCCCAGGGACGCTACATGACTCATGTCATGACCTGGAGTCGTATTTCTGGGTGCTCACGTGGGTGGTTCTACGTCATACCGACTGCTATCGCGAAGATGGTGCATCTGGCGACGTTCTATGTCAGCAGTTATTCGGTGCCACTGAGGACCATGTGGCAATCTCGCTCAAGTCTGGGTGGCTAGGAGATGATCGGGTATTGACGGTTTCAGGCAACGAACCTCTGACAGCTCTCATCCGCCACTTCAAAAGGCTAGTGACATTCAGTCAACGGAACGCATACTTGCCCGTCCCGGTGACTGCCTTGACCCACGCCGCCGTCCTAGCGGTATTTGACGAAGCCTTGGCCATGACAGACTGGCCCGAGAACGATTGGAGAGCATGTACGCTGCTCGAGAAGACACGTGCAACCGTCCCTCCCAAGCCTATCGTTGCCGACGCACTGCGTAGCAAGACCGCGTCCAAGAAAGCCCTGACCGCCGGTCTCCCGACTGTTCCCTCTGGCTCTGCGTCCGGGTCTCACGCCCCAACTCGGCGCTCGGGGACCAAGCGCGCGAACGAAGACGACGAACCTGCTCCCAGTGGCGCCACACACTCCCGGAAGCGGTCGAAGGCCAGCACGATGGCGCCTCCACCCGCTCCCGGGTCCGGGTCTGGCGACGTGGTTGCGGGGCCCAGTGGTGCGACGACTTCTGGGGGCCGAGGTCAACGCAGCGGCTCGAGGGCTGCCTCGACGCTCAGTCGTCAACCTAGCAGACGTAGTTCGCGTATTGAGGCGCAGAAAGAGAAGAAGGCATCAGGAAGCGATTCCGCCCTGTGAAGGCCGTGTAGCGCGGTACCAGTTCGAAATGCGACGTTGATCGTCGACGGTGAGACTGCCCGCACTGTGATGAAAGGAGGAGGAGGAGGAGGAGGAGGAGGAGGAGGAGGAGGAGGAGGAGGAGGAGGAGGAGGAGGAGGAGGAGGAGGAGGAGGAGGAGGAGAAGGGTTCTGACCTGACATGGACTTGGATATATTCCTGATCTGTCATACAATGTGTTCACGACTTGTTGCAAAGCTTTGCTGAAAACAGAGTATGTTATACAGGGTGCAACTTGTGCAGAATCTGCCGCTTGGCGGTGTATAATCCATCATACCCTCGCCACCTGGGCAGATGCCGGTCATTCAGCACGGTTTCTTTCTTTTTACGGGGTTACAGAGGAACAGAGACGTGAGCGGCCCGCTAGCAAAACCGTGTTGACATGCCGTCCACATCTCGTCCCTCAGGCTGCCCTGCTTGGAGAACGTCGCCAAGCACGATTGAAGGTAGAGATGACATATGCACCGGACTTGCAAATAAGTGGCACAACCAGAACTTGCTATGTTTATTAGAAACCCGGGTGACAGACCGTGCCGTTACATCATAATGAGAACTGCAGTCGTGACTCAGAGACGCCTGCATCTGTCCGTTCACCTGAGACAATGTCCACAATGCTCGCAGCCCACCCATCTTCACCACGCAGCAGACCTGTCGCATGCCACTCGGCGACTCTTGTACTCTGGCCGACCGCGTCTCCCACGTCCGCCTCCAGCTCCTGGTGCATTTCGTCGGCGGCGGCGTCACTGTATCCTCCCTCTGGTCCGTATGGATGATATCCAAAGAGCTTAAACAGTAACGACTCAGGCGTAACGCGCGTAAGCACATAATGGGGAATGCCAGTGCGTAGATCGCCGCCTGGAGAAGAATCAAAACCGTGAGAGCGTAAACTGACTTGCAAAGTAGATGTACTTGAGTGAGGTGAAACGCGACCTGGGGACAACTTGCCCCATTGTGGCGCAGAAGGAGATGCTGGCTCACGCTGGATATAGGAATAGGTGTTGTGCAAGAGCGTTGAAAGTGTGCTGTGTAACGCGGTACTAGTACATGGTATGATCATGACTCTGCTCGCCTTGATGTACTGTAGCTTGAAGTGAGTGTCTGTGTTGAAGAGGAGTATTGAAGCGAGAAACGTTAAGACCCTCTTCATGAGGCTTCTCGACCATATGACGTGGGTCGTCAAGTACGAGATAATGGAAGTTTTGTCAGGTGTAATTAGTGAGAAACGTGGCATAGCATTATCGGAAAGCCTGAGAAAAGAGACGCGGCGAGAAGAGATCCACCGTGTCACCGCAATAATGACTCGGACAGGAACATCCATGCGATTCTGTACCACTCAATGAGCTGTATGCCAGCGTCCTGCAATGCTCGCAAGTTGCAAGGCCTTACCGAGTCACCGATCTCCTTAAGTAATGGTCCACGAACCTAGGTTACTCCCGGAGTCCCAGGCTCGACCTAAAGAAGGGTTAGGGTTAGTGTGACGACGAGTACTTAGCCACCGTCCCGCCCTTTCGGAGGTCGTTCCCTCGCATACAGTACTGGCAGCTGCCGCACACTCGGCTTGAAGTATGCCTATAAACGCCATGGCCATTTGACTATCCATGCAGCACTTCAAATGGATACATGACTACTCGTAGTGCGCGATGAACGTCAACATCATCACGTCCCGCTGCATCCAAGGCCCCATCTCAACCAACAAGTAGGTCCACTGTGGTTGCCACCAAAAAGCTCATGGCGGGCAACCTTCTTCCACAACAATATGCTACAGCCGTGCCGTAGACCCATCACGAGTACAACTACCACAGTCTACAAGTCTATGGCACGAGAAACACCGTCTGTCATCTGCAATTTGCCCCTATCATGGCTTGGGCCCTTGACCACGTCTCGCAGCCTGATCTGTACCCATCATTTTTACCTATAATCCTTTGCCTCGCGTGAGTCGCGGTGGACGGGAAACTCCGTTCGATCGACTTCGATGTTCCAAACCTGCACCGGCGCTTGCCATGAGTCTCAACCATTTTTCGCTCTCGACCACCATCTCAGCCACCCAAACTAGCCACACGCATACCCCATATAAGATTTTGTTCTCCTCCACCGCATGCGGAAGCTCAGGTATAGCTTCGAAGTCCAACCCTCTGAACGGTCAATTCATCATGAGTTCACGCCCAGCCGGGAGATGGTCGCCGCGATGCGTGAGGCAATCAAAGGTAAATGGTCGAGCTTAATGCGTGTATTTTGCACGGATGACTGACGATGTCTCGTAGGTCATCGGACTGCATGTGAACGTGCCAATGTCTTGCACCGGGACGCCAGCCTCGGCAACATCGTGATCGCAGACGACGCGCCCGAAGGGTCCCATCCAGGACCCTTCCAAGGTTGGAATCACAGCAGTACGGATCGCATTGATCGCACCTCGGATGGCAATGCAACGAGTTTGAAGGATGATGGCGAAGAGAACACGCCGGAAACCATCGAGGAGCATAAGAAACGCACGGTAAGCAGTCCCATTCCTCGACATAGCTTATTGCTCAACCCGCAGACAGGGCACGTTTTACTTCATGGCCATAGCGTTGCTGAGGATGCTCCCAGGGACGCTACATGGGCCATGTCATGACCTCGAGTCGTACTACTGGGTTCTCACGTGGGTTGTTCTTCGCCATACCGATTGCTATCGCGTAGGGCATCAAGTATTGGGAGAAGAAGTGCGTCAATCCGGAGACGCCCTATGCGTGGACGTCTTTCGCGCCAGCAAAGATCGTCATGCTATCAACAACAAACTCGGTTGGCTACTGGACGAGCAGGGGTTGATCGTCACTGGCAACAAACCACTAGAAATTTTGCTTCGCCGCTTCAACAACATGGTGGCGCTCAGTCAGACGAGCGCAGTCGACCCAGTGCCCAGGGCTACCTTGACTCACGGCGCGGTCATAGCGCTATTTGACGAAACCTTGGCTATGGAAGGCTGGCACGGGAACGATGGGAAGGCTTGTACGCTGCTCGAGAAGCCACGCACGACCATCGCTCCCACTCCTATCGTCGTCGACGTTGTCCCAGGATACCCTGTTCATTCTGAGGGCCGTGCACTGTGCAGCAAGACCGCGTCCAAGAAAGCGCTGACCGCCGGTTTCCCGATGGGTGCCTCTGGCTCCGAGTCTATGTCTGGGTTTCACACCCCAGCTCAGCGCTCGGGAATCAAGCGCGCGAACGAAGACGACGAACCTGTTCCCAGCGGCGCCACACAATCTAGGAAGCGGTCGAAGGCCAGCGCGATGGCGCCTCCACCCGCTCCCGGATCCGGGTCTGGCGATGCGGTCGCCGGACCTAGCGGTGCGCCGACTTCTGGAGGCCGAGGTCAACGCAGCGGCTCGAGGGCTGCCTCAGGCTCGAGGCTCAGTTGCCAGCCCAGCAGACGTAGTTCGCGTATTGAGGCGCAGAAAGAGAAGAAGGCATCAGGAAGCGATTCCGCCCTGTGAAGGCCGTGTAGCGCGGTACCAGTTCGAAATGCGACGTTGATCGTCGACGGTGAGACTGCCCGCACTGTGAGAGCAGGAGGAGAAGGAGGGTAGGGAGAGATCTGACGGTACACGGACTTGGATTTACGTTGCAACCCTCTGCTCGGGGAGGGGAGGGAGAGATATCACACACGGACTTGAATATTTTTCTGACTCGGACTTGTAAGTCGATGTGGTCATGACTTATCGCAACCGCGCTGCTCAGGCCAGAGTGGATTATGCAGTACGGCGACTATCATACGGACTCCGTTCAATACCGTTGTACATATGCAACCGGCAGGTGAGTACTACAACTCATTCCAAGTTCGAGCTGTCCACACCCTCGTTTATTACACCGTGTCATCATTGCCTCCCTTGCGCTATTGCCATGACTGTACTTTCCCCTCTCTTGTGAACAACTTGTATGCGGAAGCTGAAACAGTACCGTAGGAGGGCAGGCTACTATGAAAGGCGCACCAACCGACGGCCCGCTTACAGCACCACCAAAATGAGGGACGACCTTCAGCATCTACAGACTACCAGTCCCACGCGGCCGCTGTACCGGACTCCCTTCATGTTTACGTATTGAATGGGCCGGGCTCTATGTTCGTTCTCTTCCAGATCATGATCTCTAGGTCTGTTTCTCGTTCTTTCTGAGTGCCGGTTTGATTTTTTCCTCCGAGTCGAAACTGGAGCGCGTTGATCTCTTCCAAATTCTACATCACGGGCCATCAGTCGCAAAGGTCTGGATCAGGATGTAGTACAGAGACTAGAGCGACCATCCAGCACTGCAGGCTCGATTCCTTGATCGTTCCCGGGCCACCCAATGCCATATGTCTGCGTTGGTGACTACAATTTCCAGTCCGATATGGTGTAGTGGCTAACATTATCGCCTCTCACGCGATAGCCCGGGGTTCGATTCCCCGTGTCGGAAGCCTTTTTTCCCTCCTACTCCTAGGACTACACTTCCTTGCGTGACTCCTCGGTCGTAGCTGCGTCTTCTGACCAGTCACTCTGCACTTTGTATCGCTGACAAGCTTATAGAAGCAGATCTCGAGTGAGGCTGAGATGCGAGTGGTCCGCAGCGCTTGATTGGGCGGCCATTCTGACGTTCGCAGCGCCGTTGGCCGCTGAACCGCATCAGCGAATTGGGCGCAGCCACTGTAGGTCGCCTCAGCTTTCTGTAATCAAGGTATCCTGCTGGAGGCAGCGCGAGATACGAGGTATTATTGCATGATAACCATGGATCCTACTAGAAGTGGGTAAGCATATGCAGCGAGCTGGGGCAACTTGCAGAACGACACGGAAACGTCTGCAGCATCCTGTAACACTACGGCCACCGAGAGACAGCAACCTGCAGCGATGCAGCGACTGGGAGACAGCGGCTTGTAGACCGCTAGAAGTATGCACGCGAGCTATGATACGCCGCTGTAGAACGGCGCACGCGTGCTTGCAGGGCGCTGCATCGGCTCAGGTGGTGTGATACAAGACTCCGCATGTCCGTGTAGGACAGCGCGTGCGGCCACGTAGCTTGCTGAAGAGCGAGACAGTTCAGTGGTCCTCGGCAGGCCAGAGACGCCTGGAGATAGCGAACGCGACACTGCTTCTGAGCGACCTAAGATGCTAAAAAGGTAGCTTTACACGCGCAAATGGTCAACATATTGTACAGCGGCATAGACACTACGTTGGCGATCTATGAAAAGGAGCGGCAAACGTGCCTCGGACGGTGACGCTGTCCGTGTGATCACGTACAGCAGCAGCCTCAGGAGATACGTTGGAGTAGAAGCGGGGAATCTGGTAGTGGAGAAAAAGCCCGAAGTTGAGGTTGAGTCAGGAGGACGGCAGACGCTGGAAAGACGAAGGACTCCCGAGAGAACAGAGGGCGACACTGGCAGCAAGGGACTGAGTTCAGGTGATGGCCGATGAGAGGGCAGCAGACGAGACACCGAGGAGACCACGGCAGGAACGGAGCCAAGGCACCAGTGGCAAGTATTGGAGTTCAGGAGTAGGCGACCCGTGCATGAGTCGGTGGCTTGCGGCTTTTGAGCAAGGGGCCTCCTGTGAGGGCAAGAGGTACCATGCGAGGGCGCGACCGCACTGGGAGCCTTGAGGTCAGATATAAATCAGTATTTGAGGACGGGGAGGGACACACCCCTCAGTTGCGCGCCTTCAGCTTGCCCTTCGTGGGCTTCCCTGTTGCATCAGCCTTGTGTTCTTCAGCTCGTGCGGTGTCCGACATTTGCGAGCTCGCCTCTGGGCCCTCTTCGCTGCAGGCTCCATCGGCGTTGTTCTCGACCCCCACCTCCTCGTCGTGTTCGTCTTCTCCTTCGGCATCTTGTTCCCCTTCCGAGTCACCATCAGCACTGTTCCAAGCCTGCATCCTGCACTGGTAGTGCTCACCGTCCGAGCAGCCATCCTGGCCGTCAGTCTCTGATTCCCGCCTGTGTTCCACATCTTGGCCCTTTGCGGGGGTCGCGCATTCCGCTTCCTCTTCCTGTTCTGCAGCAATCTCGGCGAGAGCAAGCTCGTGAGCAGACGGACTGCCGTCATCTGTCTCGTCATCCTCGGATGACTGCTCGAACAGTTGACTGTACGAGGTATTGAGCCGGTCCTGATGTAATACACGAGCAAGAGCATACCTGGTATACCATGATGTGATCTCCTTGTGCCATTTCTCGGAACGGAGCCCGATGGTCATGATCTTGTCCACGAACTCTCGGCTACTAAAGTCAAGGTCGCGCTCTGTCGTCCACTCGCTCTGACTGTTGAGACAAAACCGTGCCTGCAAGCAGTCACAATGACATCCAGCAGCGTAATCGTCCAGAAGGTGAGCAGACGACATACTATGATTGCGATGTACGCAATGGTCAAGAGGTTGACCGAGCGCATATTCATTTTGCGACAAATCGGCGGCTTGCCCTTCGTCTTCGTCACCGAATCCGACGAGTCCGAAGCCGTCGCGGACGAAGGCCCGGTAAAAATGACCTTGGCACACTAGCGGATAATATGTGTCAGCTTCCGGAAGACAAGCAATGGCGAGTACACATGGGGGGACGTACGTTGACGAGGAATCTGCTTTTCAAGAGACCGGGCATTGTTTTGCCCTGGACATGAGTCTTGATGTCGTACATGAACAGCGGATAATCCCCGCTGGTGACACGTGGACGTCCGTCCTTCCTGTCGCGTACCATACGGCAGAATCTACAAAGGGGATGTGAACCGGTAAATGGATATGGTGGAGAGAGGAGCTCACTTCTCTGGGTCAGCGTCGAAGTCCTCAAGAAGTCGCATGGGACACAGGAGACGGCCAGTCTCCGGATGCTTGAATCCTCGGCTGGTCTTCTCTTTCAGCCCGTTCTCATCCTGTACGTTGGCGAGGCAAAGAATGTGCTCCTTGAGTCGGCCTATATCATCGCCGCGTGCTTTTCCAGCGATGGACTGCATCTGTCGAGGAATAGTAAGTGATGGTATATGGCAGTTTACTAGACGTGGGACGTACCCATTTTGCCAACTGCCCCACAAGCTCAGGGCGGTCGCGAAGGCCGCGCAAATTGTCGGATAACCCAGGGAAGTGTTCGGAAATGGTGTCGAAGTAGACAAACGCTTCCCACATCGGACCCCATGTACTGCCGTCGAAAGAATCAATCAGTGAGTGCATGTATGCGCATCAAAAACCCTTGAGAGGGTACTGGCAATACGTACGGCAGTTGCTTATCAAGCTCGTCCTCATACCAGATGCCGTCTCGTTTAATACCCTCTGTGAGTACTACCGCATAGTTCACAAACACACCGACATAGCGGGGGAATGTGCGGGCAGCCTGATATAGGTACTCTACGCCTTCTGAGATTCGGGTAACTTGTCTGTCGACCTGCAGTCAGTGAACATGCCATGCAATGATAACCAGGAGCTTACTTGTTACTGTTCAATAGCAACTCATACTGACGAATCATGGCTGGGCTGGCTTCCAACTCTGCGCTTTTCTCCCTCTTTTGCTTCTTCTTCGGAGGTGCTGCATCGGTACCGCATGCATCTGTGCTAATAGGCTTGGTCCGATGCTTCTTCTTGACGTTATTAACTGCACCTTTCTTCTGGTTCTGGTATAGCGGCTCCGAAGTGCGCGGAGGCGATGGAGAAGGCGAAGAGTGTTCAAGCCGGGAGAAAGGCGAGGATGTATGAGGAGAAGACGGTGGTATATGTTGCCGTGGCATGGCAGAGGCATTGGCAGCGGCGCCGGCCTTACGTACGCGCTGAAGCCCAAGGAACCCAGGCGGCATGGCAAGAGCGAAGGGGAGGAAGACAAGGTGGGAAAAGCGACGTTCCAGGAGTGCCGGGCTTATAAGGGGGAGCTGGATAGACGCGTCATTCTTCAGACTGACGCGTCTGGGTATATGCGCTCACGTGATCGCGATTCTCGCGTTGGTCCAAGTCCTTGCGCGCATCCCGCTCACTCTGTGCTCTACCGCTTCCAGTCTCCTACAAATCTGTGATGTCTCTGAGTTGTTTTCCTCCAATATGCCTGTTTGTTTCTCGCAACGCGCGGGGACTAGGCATACACCGAGCAACATGCAAATTGCGGCTCGCAGCGATCTCGGAGGCCCTGAAGAAACGCCCTTTAGGAGAGAGCGACGAGGATGGGCCACCGCTCAAACGTCCCAGATGTGATACGAGTAGTAATGTGAGTATCTGTGCTGTTGGTTGCGAAAACGGATATACTCATGTTTATATGCAGAATGCTGCACCTTCGATACCTCCTCCTGTGGGGCGAACAACTCGGGCTGGGCGGAGGATCCGCATCCCCAAGAAACTGGATGACTATGTACCCACGAATGACGACGACCTGCCTGAACACATCGTGGAAGCTTTTCCTGAGGCAATTCCACTCCCATCTTCCCCCACCCATTCACGTTATCGCTCGCCTACAGTCGAAGATGCTGCCGATGATGATGGCATCGGCGCAGACCTATGGCAGACGAATCCTAACTCGTTTGGAGTATACCGCGAGTACATTGTCCCTCCTCAGCGCGATCCAGAGGCATGTATCACGCTATCATCGTGTTGTGATGCACCGACCCTTGCGAAAGATGCTGAACTCCAGGGGAGTGCTCAGAAGGAGAAGAATGTCGCCTGGCTCAGTGACTCTGACACGAAAGATTCTGCTACTTATCCTGGGGGTGATGCACTTGATCCCACAAGCTCCAGTGCGCCGAGCATAGGTCCCTTCCCCAATGTCTCCCAGTTCCGCCTCTACGACTGGCATTACAATGCATCGACCACAAAGTCCGCTGAGGACTTTGACAACCTCCTTGACGTACTCCGCTCGGATGGCTTCTCTACTTCTCACCTAGAAGGCTTTAGTGCTCACACTGCTCAGAAGGGACTGGATGAATACTCGCACCCACAAGGAGTCTTCTCTGAGAAGGATGGCTGGTCCGAGAGCGCGGTTAACATTCCACTACCCAAACCAAGGGTCAAGCATGTGTCGGAGCAAGCAGCACCAGTATTCACCGTCCGCGGTCTCTATCGCCGGCGCATCATGCAAGTTCTTCGCGCCGCAGCTGAGGATACCCGCTTCGCCACGCAGTATCACTGGATCCCCAATAAGACCTTCTGGCAACCCCCAACATCTTCGCATCCGTCTCCCTCCCCACCCCCCGATTCCTCTTGCGAACCTCCCCCTTCAGAATCTCCTCGCTCGACATCTCCAACTAGGCATGAGCGTATCCGGATCTACACGGACTCCTTCAACTCTAACGCAATGCACACTGAGTATGAGAAGATCTGCGCCAGCCCACGGAATCCCGCAGATGGCCCGGAAGTCGAGTATGCGATAGCCTCCATCCTACTCTGGTCCGACGCTACGCACCTGACGAGTTTTGGGTCTGCAAGTCTCTGGCCTATTTACCTATATCTTGGCAACCTGGCGAAGTATATTCGGGGCATGCCCACGGAGTTCGCGGCTCACCATCTCGCCTACGTACCATCAGTGCGCCTATTCCAATGTCCCACATTAAACGTCGACTTACCTTCTGTCCTGCTGCAGATTCCAGACGACCTCCGCGACTATTACCTGAAAGTGTACGGGACCGCGATCTCCGACGACGTGCTCACCTTTTGCAAGCGCGAGCTTATGCAGCGCATATGGCTACTTCTCCTCGACGACGAGTTCCTCGACGCCTACAAGAATGGCATTCTGGTCACATGCGGCGACGGTGTCACCCGCCGTATTTTCCCCCGCATCTTTACATACTCTGCAGACTATCCAGAGAAGTGAGGACCCGCAACCATTCCTTCCTTGCAGATACTGACTTCCGGCCATAGGATGTTGCTGACAGCTCTCAAGCCGTTATCCAAGCATCCCTGTCCACGCTGTCTTGTATCTCACGACGATCTCTGCAATGCAGGGACCACAGAAGATGATGCGGAACGTCAAATCAACCGGCGACGTGACACCCCGAAGACCCGAAGGGACATTCTCCGTGCACGCAAGCTGGTCTTTGAAAAGGGGCGTTCTCTGAACAGTGCCAAGGTCAAGAAGATGCTTGAAGGGGGCTCGCTGAACCCTATACAGGTGCGCAATCTGTGACTTTGATAGTACTGCATATGCTCGTCGATGTCTTTCATGAATTGTCCTGACTTCAAGTTCCCTGCAGTCTGCCTTCTCCACTCGCCTAGCAGAATTTGGTGTCAATTTCTACGAGCTGTTTGTTCCCGATCTCATGCACGAATTCGAGCTCGGCGTGTGGAAGGGTACATTCAAGCACTTGATGCGCCTCCTTGCCACGCAAGGGTCTGAAGTTTTACAGGAGTTCAACCGGAGGTACGTATACGAGTCGATCACATATCCGCTTGAGAACAGGGTCGTTTGAAGTCACACTAACTCATACTCATACTGGGTAGGATGCGTTGCATGCCGCCTTTTGGACGTGATACAATTAGGAAGTTCTGGAGTGATGTCTCCGCCCGCAAGCAGCTCGCAGCACGCGACTATGAAGACTTCTTGATTGTGAGTACCTGTCCCAACGACGTAGCCTTCATACACTGCTCTCATGCTAACCATCTTCCTAGGTCATGATACCTGCATTCGAAGGGCTGCTTCCCCTTCGCGATGACGAGACCGTGGCAGATATGCTCTTCGAGTTAGCTAACTGGCACGCGCTGGCCAAACTGCGGCTACATACCCAGATCACTGTCAACATCTTTCGCGAGGCCACTGCCCACATGACTGAGGCGATGCGGCAGTTTGCGGGCACGACATGTCAACGGTGGGAGACACGAGAGCTGGTGAAGGAAGCTGAGGCTCGTGTGCGTCGCCAAGAGAAAGCCGGCAGCAATACGAAAGCATCGATCCAGCGCGAACCCAAGGTCGTTCGCTTCAATGTTCTGAACACATACAAGTACCATTCGTTGCCAGACTACCCTGATGCTATCGAAATGACCGGTACACTCGATAACTACAATACACAAGTCGTAAGTCTCGCCCCTCCTTGACCCTCATGATCGCTGTCGTTGATTGCAGCTCATGGGCTGTGGCAAATTCCAGGGTGAACTTGAGCACCGGCATGCGAAGCGCTATTACGCCCGAACTAACAAGGTTGGGTTCGCAATGCAGATCGCTAAGCACCATCGACGCGCCTCACTGCTGCGCGCATTCCGCCGATCTGATCCAGACTACATACCGCGCAAAGAACGCCTGAGGAACAAGCAACCCCTCGGGGGCCCAAAGCAGAAACTCTGTGATGATGTAGCTTCAGCTCATCAGACAGACAGTCGACCCGACGATCCCCTGCCGCCCACTGACCCGCAAGATCACTACGCGATCTCACAGTCCCGGCGCCTACCCATACGCATCCATGACTGGCTTGCCCAGCATGACGATGATCCTGCAACTGTGGTACGTACTACTGCCACTGCTCCCGCTTCGCTCTCGGAACGCATAAGCATTTTCTAAACATCCACAGGACTTCATCCCGGCGCTGCGCGAGCACCTGGTCAGCCGGATGCTGGATCCGACTTCGGACTCTGACGGCGCCGCAAGCTACACGGACCAGCAACTGGATGGCATCGAAATTGAGAAGGACAGGCTGTACCGACATAAGCAGCTTCGCATCAACTATACAACCTATGACATGCGGCGCAACCAAGACGTCATCAACCCGCGCAGGGACCGAGACATCATGCTGCTTGCCCAGCGGAGTAGCGACCAGGATGCCTCTGACGACGACCACCCCTACTGGTACGCTCGCGTCATCGACATATTCCATGCTAATGTCCGCTACAACGGCCCTGGCGCAACACGTGTGATGCGCAAGTGGCAGCGGATGGACTTTCTCTGGGTCCGCTGGTTTGTGCGCGATCTTGACCATCTTGGTGGCTTTCAGGCGCGACGTCTACCTCGCCTCCATTTCCTTGAAGCAGACAAGTCTGCAATAGGCGATCTATTCGGGTTTGTGGATCCCAACGATGTTCTCCGAGCAGCATACGTTCTACCTGGATTCGAGCATGGTACCACCAACAGACTGCTTGGCCCTTCAAAACTTGCTAGGAAGGCGTCAGATGACGATGAAGATTATGAATATTACTACGCCTGCATGTGGGTCATATCGCTACACATTCATTAATTACATGACCTGACGTGTTGGACAGATTTGCAGATCGTGATATGTACATGCGCTTCCTCGGTGGAGGCGTTGGCCATCGAGGGATTGGTGTAAGCCTTGCGACATCCCGGGAACATTCACATCGCTCCAAACCGGCAGGATCAGCTGAAGACCTCTTGGAGGCGGCTATGGTTTGTGCTCATTTCGTTTCAGGTCAATTACAGATATTGAGGCTTTACTTGCGAATAGGACGATATATCTGAGAGCTCAGAGGCCGCTTCAACCGAGGATCCTGATCCGGACCAGCCCCAGGACAACCATGAACCCTCGGAACCCATTGATCTCACTGGCGCATCCGACAGCCGTGCTCCGTCAGCCAGCCCTCCATCTCGGACTGACGAATCTAGGCCTAGACTCTGGCTCAGGATTCCAGCTCAAGCGGTAGAAGCTTGCCGTAGGCAAGGGGCTCATTCACGTTCTGGCGACCAGTGCGCGGCAGAGGATTCCTCTCAAGTACTAGGCGAGGGCTTAGAGCTCGCTTCCGACGATCAGGTGGAGGACTCGGATGAGGATGAAGCTTCTGATAATGATGCTCCTGTGGACGTATATGACAATGAGGAGGACGGTGAGGACGAGATGCGCGATGAGGACGAGGACGACGAGGACGAGGAAGAACTTGTTGGAGGAGCAGATCAAGATGACGGTGACGGTATTGGTGAAGAGTACATTGATTGGATCTTCGCCGCTGAAGGCTACGCTCCATTATGACTGATTTTAGTATATATCTGTATCAGGTTTTGTGAATCCCGTCAGGAGCGAATACTTCAAGTAGCAGGAAAACCTGTGGGCCGTTACAAGTCTATAGTAGGCGCTCACCTCGTGCTCAAGAGTCGCCGCACAGACACACCCACAGAGACCGGGGCATAAATCTCTAAGAGTAGCGCACCTTATACGGACGTTCAATAAGCATGTACATACCATATATGATGTGAATCTCGCTTTGCAGAAGAGGAATGGATGCTTCAAGCGAGGCCGCGCAGACAACAGGCGAGCCGGTGGGCGCCTTGAGCCTATGGCTCAGACGTGTCACGGATTGTCACATGCGCGTCTCTTCCACTCTGCTCACTTCTTGTCACGCATAATAATCCCCCGCGTCCATTTGATGATTGAGACTTGAAATCTGGTTATTTGCAAAGTACATACCTACTTATAAGGCTCCAAAATAGTTTTTGAAAGGCCAAAATCAATGCTGCACCCTGGGGCACCTACGAGGTCCAGTCACAGGATCTGGTCACGCAATGAGCGCCAAACAGGTATCTGGCGCTTAAATGAAGCTCAATCTCGCTCGCTGACGATGGATTTCTGTAGGCTTCTACAATCAGCTTGCTCATGTGATTTAGTGCTGCAGTGTGGTAGGGGAGTTCATCGGATGCGACCAAAACCTACAATCATTGTCGTGTATGGCGATGAACCATAGCCTGCTGCAGAACATCGCCAGCGGCGGCGAGGGGCTGTAGTGCTCTGCCGCGGTGAGTGGTAGGACGTGAACGCCTATGTCGCGCTACATCTAGCTGACGCATTCATAGCCATCTACAGCCGAATGCCCTTTTGGCTGATGCGGCTCCTGGCAGCGATACACTGTGAAAAGCCGCGGGACAGCCCGTTAGCACCCCGTACTCACAATATGGGACATCGTCTGGTCACTCATGGGAGCCACCATGCACTACTGATGGATGCCATATTCGGAGCTGGGCACCTACACCGTCTGGCCACCTGTTCGTCCCACACTTCCGGGCTTCTTAGCCCAGGACATCCGATTGGTTCTCCCAGGCTAACTAGCCTCTTCCCCAGCCAAATCCCCTTCCCCCAATAAAACCAGATAGCGTACAGCGCCTGATAAGCTGGCCTTGATAACGCTGCATCCTAGATCCCAGATCTTGCTTCACTGCCCTTTCTGGATTCCTTCTTCACGAACATATCCAGGCATCGCGGTCGATGTGTCGTAGCACGTGTTCCCTGCAGCGCCCCTTCCCGACGCCATCAGCGCCTGTCTTCCGTTTTGGTATGATGCACGCGCTTCCTCCCGCCCGCCCGCCCGCCCGCCCGCCTGCTCCCCGCCCGCCCGCCCGCCAGTAGCTCCTCGCCCGCCCGCCCGCCGCGCGCGCACCGTCCGCCCGTCGCGCGTACCCCTCCTCCCCTCGCGCGTACTCCTCCGCCCCTCGCGCGTGCGCCTCTGTCGCTGGCGAGCACTGGTCACGTCCACTGTGCACGCTGTTCGCCATCCCCCTTGCGCCCGCCCGTTCTTGCTCTCGCCCGCCCGCCTGCTCCTCGCCCGCCCGCCCGCTTGCTCCTCGCCCGCCCGCCCGCCCGTCGCGCGCGCACCGTCCGCCCGCCCGCCCGTCGCGCGCGCACCGTCCGCCCGCCCGCCCGTCGCGCGCGCACCGTCTGCCCGTCGCGCGTACCCCTCCTCCCCTCGCGCGTACTCCTCCGCCCCTCACGCGTACTCCTCCGCCTCTCGCGCGTGCGCCTCTGTCGCTGGCTAGCACTGTTCACACCCACTGTGCACGCTGTTCGCCACCACCCCCTTGCACCCGCCGGTTCTTCCTCTCACCCGCCAGTCGCTCTATACCGCGCCCTATCGCGCGTGCATTGTCCGCCTATTGTGCTAGCTGTTCCACCCGTCACTCCGCCTTAGGCACATCAACCCGCCGCATCATCTCGCGCCTCATCTGGCCCGTTATCACTTGTCCCTCATGAGCACTCGCGTACCAGTCATCTCCTGCTGTACTGGCGTGCGTCGCGTCTTGTTCGTCTTACTGCGTGCATCGGTGTCCATCTGTGCGCCCATTGCGTACCCACTGTAAGCCTTCGGGCCGCCCTCTTGCTCGCGCGAGCCTTCTCGTGCGCCTGTCGTATTCAGAGTAAGCAGCGAGCCAATAAGAACCTCCGAAATGACGCCGTCACATAGAGTTTGCCAGATCACTATAACCACCACGGTCCTTTTCCCTGCCTGTTCCCACGCTCCCTCATCCCCCTTCCCCCCTTTACCCCGTCACCCCCCTCCCTCACTGCGTGGTCCTCTTGCACTCAGGCCTGTCCCCCTCCATCACCCTGTCCCTCGCCATGCCGTTCACGACTGTCAATGGCGGTGTGCCTTTGGCCAGTCTGCGCCTCAACGACAACGGCATCAAGGAGCTCCGCGAGACCCTTGGCGAAGGCGACATGTATGCTCACTTCAAAAAGCGGTTCGACGCGGCGGATCGTGCCTGGTTCATGGCTGCAGCACACGCTGACGGCACGCACGGTCTCAACGCCAACCAGTTCCATCCCGACTGGTATACTGCTCGCGACGTTCCAGGCGCGACACCCCAAGATAAGAGGGCGAGACGAGCTGCTCTGCACGAGAGCATCAAAACGTTGGCGTACGATGTGGTAAGTGCTCGATGCTCGATCATCAATTGCTCTCGCTGACAAAAAGCAGGTCACGATGTTGGACCGCGTTACCGGAGGATGCACCCTGCTCTTATTTTCTCCCTGCACTGTACGACCAGGGGAACCGCTCGAGCTCGAGCGACTGAAGATCGAGGTGTGCGTCAATCCCAACACTATCCAGGAGCGGCCTGCTGTAGTACGCCCAGTTGCCGAGATCGTGCAAAAGTTCGCGGAGGCCTTTGCACTTCCTGGCGCGCGTCGATGGGCTCGCGCCTTCTCTAACGCTGGCTTCTCTCTCAATGATTCCGCGGACGTCATTCCCACCTCACTTCCTCATCAACCTCGTCCCTTCATGCCCTCTCCACAACCTGGCACCTCTCGCTACATTTGCTGGGGTCGCCCAGTGGGCGAAATCGAGGACATGATCAACGCTGTGCTCACATCAGCCGTTCCTGCAGGCGACCGCGACGGTCCACCACGTCACTTTACCCAGAACTCCTGTAACGCGCCGCCTGCGAGCACCACCCCACCTACGCACGTGTTCCATGACTCCCGATCTACCGATTCCGCCGCTCAGATCGAGGACCTGCAGCGTCAGCTTAACGAGCTACAGCACCTGTTCGTCCCACACTTCCGGGCTTCTTAGCCCAGGACATCCGATTGGTTCTCCCAGGCTAACTAGCCTCTTCCCCAGCCAAATCCCCTTCCCCCAATAAAACCAGATAGCGTACAGCGCCTGATAAGCTGGCCTTGATAACGCTGCATCCTAGATCCCAGATCTTGCTTCACTGCCCTTTCTGGATTCCTTCTTCACGAACATATCCAGGCATCGCGGTCGATGTGTCGTAGCACGTGTTCCCTGCAGCGCCCCTTCCCGACGCCATCAGCGCCTGTCTTCCGTTTTGGTATGATGCACGCGCTTCCTCCCGCCCGCCCGCCCGCCCGCCCGCCTGCTCCCCGCCCGCCCGCCCGCCAGTAGCTCCTCGCCCGCCCGCCCGCCGCGCGCGCACCGTCCGCCCGTCGCGCGTACCCCTCCTCCCCTCGCGCGTACTCCTCCGCCCCTCGCGCGTGCGCCTCTGTCGCTGGCGAGCACTGGTCACGTCCACTGTGCACGCTGTTCGCCATCCCCCTTGCGCCCGCCCGTTCTTGCTCTCGCCCGCCCGCCTGCTCCTCGCCCGCCCGCCCGCTTGCTCCTCGCCCGCCCGCCCGCCCGTCGCGCGCGCACCGTCCGCCCGCCCGCCCGTCGCGCGCGCACCGTCCGCCCGCCCGCCCGTCGCGCGCGCACCGTCTGCCCGTCGCGCGTACCCCTCCTCCCCTCGCGCGTACTCCTCCGCCCCTCACGCGTACTCCTCCGCCTCTCGCGCGTGCGCCTCTGTCGCTGGCTAGCACTGTTCACACCCACTGTGCACGCTGTTCGCCACCACCCCCTTGCACCCGCCGGTTCTTCCTCTCACCCGCCAGTCGCTCTATACCGCGCCCTATCGCGCGTGCATTGTCCGCCTATTGTGCTAGCTGTTCCACCCGTCACTCCGCCTTAGGCACATCAACCCGCCGCATCATCTCGCGCCTCATCTGGCCCGTTATCACTTGTCCCTCATGAGCACTCGCGTACCAGTCATCTCCTGCTGTACTGGCGTGCGTCGCGTCTTGTTCGTCTTACTGCGTGCATCGGTGTCCATCTGTGCGCCCATTGCGTACCCACTGTAAGCCTTCGGGCCGCCCTCTTGCTCGCGCGAGCCTTCTCGTGCGCCTGTCGTATTCAGAGTAAGCAGCGAGCCAATAAGAACCTCCGAAATGACGCCGTCACATAGAGTTTGCCAGATCACTATAACCACCACGGTCCTTTTCCCTGCCTGTTCCCACGCTCCCTCATCCCCCTTCCCCCCTTTACCCCGTCACCCCCCTCCCTCACTGCGTGGTCCTCTTGCACTCAGGCCTGTCCCCCTCCATCACCCTGTCCCTCGCCATGCCGTTCACGACTGTCAATGGCGGTGTGCCTTTGGCCAGTCTGCGCCTCAACGACAACGGCATCAAGGAGCTCCGCGAGACCCTTGGCGAAGGCGACATGTATGCTCACTTCAAAAAGCGGTTCGACGCGGCGGATCGTGCCTGGTTCATGGCTGCAGCACACGCTGACGGCACGCACGGTCTCAACGCCAACCAGTTCCATCCCGACTGGTATACTGCTCGCGACGTTCCAGGCGCGACACCCCAAGATAAGAGGGCGAGACGAGCTGCTCTGCACGAGAGCATCAAAACGTTGGCGTACGATGTGGTAAGTGCTCGATGCTCGATCATCAATTGCTCTCGCTGACAAAAAGCAGGTCACGATGTTGGACCGCGTTACCGGAGGATGCACCCTGCTCTTATTTTCTCCCTGCACTGTACGACCAGGGGAACCGCTCGAGCTCGAGCGACTGAAGATCGAGGTGTGCGTCAATCCCAACACTATCCAGGAGCGGCCTGCTGTAGTACGCCCAGTTGCCGAGATCGTGCAAAAGTTCGCGGAGGCCTTTGCACTTCCTGGCGCGCGTCGATGGGCTCGCGCCTTCTCTAACGCTGGCTTCTCTCTCAATGATTCCGCGGACGTCATTCCCACCTCACTTCCTCATCAACCTCGTCCCTTCATGCCCTCTCCACAACCTGGCACCTCTCGCTACATTTGCTGGGGTCGCCCAGTGGGCGAAATCGAGGACATGATCAACGCTGTGCTCACATCAGCCGTTCCTGCAGGCGACCGCGACGGTCCACCACGTCACTTTACCCAGAACTCCTGTAACGCGCCGCCTGCGAGCACCACCCCACCTACGCACGTGTTCCATGACTCCCGATCTACCGATTCCGCCGCTCAGATCGAGGACCTGCAGCGTCAGCTTAACGAGCTACAGCGGGAGCTTACCGAGAGCTTTGGCGAGAACCAACAGCTCGTCGAGAAGTTGGATCTGAGGGATGACCAGATCGACACCATCCAACGCGAGCTCGCCGGCGCTGAGCGTGAGGTGGCAACATTGCAGCTTCAGCTGTCCACCAAGGACGCTGAGCTCAGCAAGTCTAAGCGTCTCTTATCTGCGGTTGAGAGTGATCTCGAGGAGACACGGCGCACTGCTGCAGTGCGAGAGCAAGCGCTTGGTGAACTGGAGAGCAAACACAACACTCTGGAGGTGGAACTCAAGCGCGTCCGTCGCGAGATCTACCTCGCCGACGATGCCCGATTCAAGGCCATCCAACGGGAGCACGATCTCAAGGCGGCCACATCATCTGCCGGTACGTGTTGAACTTGCGCGAGATGCATGAACTAACCCCGTACTCTTCGTAATCAATCCAGGTCGTCATGTACGCTCGCAGACCCCCGCACCGTCGCCTAAGCCATCGTCTGAGTTGTCGTCGACGCCGCAAGCACAGCCGAAAGCTTCCCGGCCACTCGCGGCCCCATCAGTCGTACCGTCCTCGGCTGCCCATGCGGCGGGTGCTTCCCCACATCTGACTTCCATCACTACCGACATGTCCTCCATGTCATTCTCTTCGGTTGAATCCTCGTTGTCCTCATACTCTCCTTTGCCCTCGCACTCTCCTTTGCCCTTGCGCTCTCCGTTGCCCTCGCAGTCTCCGTTCCCTTCGCGCCCTCCGTTGCCCTCGCACGGCGTCCCGCTCAGACCCGAAGAGTGGCAGATGCCTTCCCTTCCCCTCAGTGGCGTGCACTCCGAGGCTTTAACGCCATTTTCCATCATCGGCATGCAAACCCACCGGGTCATCATCGCACATGGCCTGGCCCCTTCCCTCCACCGCCGACTTCGTGAGATCATAGGCGAGTTCCCGCGTGAGTTGTGGGCTTCGGCTATTGCGGACCAGCTTCAGATTGGTGATGCCCTTGCTGCGGAGTTGTCTAGATCAATGCTACAAGATCTGTGATGTATCGGGTCAGTTTGCTTCCATTTAACGGCTCTTATGCGTAGTTTTTCATGTAGCGACTGTAGTGAATCAGTAGCAGAATGTCCGATGTTTTCAGGGACCCCGTGACAGCGCCCACAAGATCTGGCGGGTTAAAGAGCATGTGAGCATCTGAACAACCCTCACCGCCCTTCGTTTTGCCCGCTCATACCCCCCCTCAGCCGCGCTGTTCTCTTCGCCATGTCTGTCACTCACGGTCAACCGATACAGATCGTTGCGCGACCAATCCAGCCCGCTCCACGCCGGCAAGCCCCCGTGCTCACCTCGGAGCAACGCTCGGAGATTGCTGCTGCGCGTCGTTTGAAGCAGGCGTCAGTTGACGAGGATATCCAGGGCTGGTACGACGACAGTGTCGCATTTGCGACCACTCTCGCTACCCGGTTTGGCCGCGACTCGGAACATTACCTCAATATGATGTTCTCTGGAGCGGCCAAGCTCCGTGCTGGTCCCCAGCGGAAGGCGAACGCGTACAACGCGTACCTCCATCACCTCGCTAGCGAGAGCAATGGTAGAGTTCTACACGATGTTTGTTCATTGTTAATACTGATGCTCTCTCCAGATCATGTCCGTGCTGACGAGCTCTCTCGGAGGCACAGCGAGGAGTACCGCGAGCTCACCGATGAGCAGAAGCAACAGTATGTTGCAGAGCTCCAGGAAAACCGTAACTCGCAGCAGTTTGGTACGCGAATCTCAGAGCGCTCGCGCATCCACGACGTCAAGCAGGTCTGCAAAACTATCGAGGAGGCGGTATGTCACGGTGTACACGTTGGACTCGCGGATTCATGTAATGTTAACCACCACCTAGATGCTCGGCCTCCAAGCTCGCGTCGGAATCCAAGGCTTCTATTGCATAGTCAGGAGTACGACAGCCTACCAACTGACCCCGCGCATCTTCTTCACCAACCGGTCCCTCGACACATTCCTGCGTGGCGCGATACGTGGATTCCAGCCCGAGACCATTGCGAGCCTCGCCGAAGCCTTCTCCATCGCCGGATTGGACTATATGTGTGAGTACCTCTCCTCCGTATCAGCCTGTCTTCCCCAGAACTGATGTCGCGCTATCAGCATTCCTGCGAACAACCGGCGAGAAGGTGGCCTTTCTCAAAAGCGAAATCCGCGAGCTCATTAACCAGGCCCTGGGTACGTGTTGGATGCTCAACAGTTTTCGCTGTGCGCTAACAGTATTCTCAGCTGATGCTACTGGCGTGCCAGAGGCTACAATGAGCTATGTTCAGTTCACAAGGGATGTACAGCTCAAGTACAAGGTCACGCTCGAGGGCTGGACCCCGGAGGAGCTCTGTAAGCCTGCGGATCTCCCTGCCAACGTCACGCTGCTCCAGCAGTTGCGCGATCGCCTCGCCAATGGCCAGTGTTTCTTCCGCCGCCTCGGCCCCAGCGAGTACGTCGCTATTGAAGCGGACTACAATGAGAAAGTCGCATCCGGTCAAGTCCAGACTCGGAAGAAGAGGAGCGATGCAGGGAAGGCTCGGCCCCGTGGCCAAAAGCACTTGTTCGACAATGCCGACGAGCGTGGTAGCCAGGCTCCCGACATCGGGACAGGTCATCCGGCGGCAAAGCGTCCTCGTCTTGATTCCGGCAGTGCCGCCGTGACTGCTGAACAGGCGGCGTAGGACAGTGTACTGCGCGGTCATCGCGTGGAGTTGTCGCAGTCCCACCTTCTTGACGTCTTGTCTCTTCGCGTCGTATCTCTTCGCGTCGTCGTATACAAGCGTACCTGCATCGGGCTCATATCCACAGCATAATTACATCTTGTATATACCTCCCAACCCTGCTCCCCTGCTCTGCCTTGCGCTCTATGTCCTTGTCGTAGTATCCGTCCTGCTGATTGGTACCGTCGCTCGTTGTCACTGTAGTCATGTTCCGCGTACAAACGTCATGTTGCCGCTCATTCCTGCTCTCTCTGCATTATGTAACTATGGCGGTCTATCATCTTGGACAATGCAGGACTAGTATTCCGAAATGAATTATGTGTCGACATGCATGCTATCAACCGCACGTCTGAGATATGCTGAATGTTTTGCGCAGCGATGATACACGCAGGCTACGTCGTGTCCCGACGCGTTGCGCACGGCACTCTCATCTCGCCGCCTCGCAATCTGCTCGTAATACTGAACGCCCGCCCCAGCATCCGTATTGACCAGAAGAGAAGGTTTAGTCCTCGCGTACGGTAGCATGCCTTGAACAGACTATATTCGTGTTGTAGAAATCCAGTTAGCTTCACCCCTCAAACTTCGTCTCTGATCTCGTGCGCCCTAGCGCAAAGCCCATCTCCGTCAATCTACCGGGAAGCCATTACGACTTGGCTGTTCTGTGCGACAGTCTGCGCCCTGAGAAGACGGTCTCTGCTCTCGTATTCAGTCCTCAAATCCGTTCCCCAAACGTCGAGGGACGGTACGCCGCTCTCGCAACTCGTCCTTTCGTCCAGCTGCCCGCGCGTGCGCTGCCGATCTCCTCGCCTTCGATCCGACTTCCTGTCGAGTTTGGATCTTCATTAGCTTCAAGCATGCACTGGGACTGATCACGGCGAGAGTTAATCTGCAGTCTGTGAGCGGAATGGTCATCAGGCTCACAGCCCTGGCGCAGATTGTCAGCCATATCCATATACATTGCAAGTCCTGGGTAGGTTATTGTATGCCCACCTCGACACACTCTCACATCCTACTACTCGTGCAAGGAGGGCATTGATCGCCCCTGCTGAGCATGGAATACTGGTATTGCTATATGACGAAGACAAGATTGAAGTCACACGAAATGGCGCATAAACTTGGTACATTAACTTGTACAATCAAGTGAATACCTCTCAGGATAGTGAAGACGTTCCAAGAGGTCTCACCACGAGATGCGGAATCAAGACAAGTACAATGCTCAGGAGTGGTAGAGCAACGTTACGATGTGTTGAGCAGCAGCGTTCATTCAAGGGCGTGACCAACAGATTGTTCGTAACAAATCATCATTTTATACGAAATCTACGCACTGTCCAAATCTACGCACTGTCCGTATTATCGCCCAAGGCTTCACAGAAGTCTACAATACAGTTCGAGGGTTCCAGCCCTCCTGCACCCGGGATACCGCCCTCGTCATCTACGTCGTGCTCGTTAACGCGATCGACACCGCCCGCACTCAGGTCTCCGACACGTAAGGCCCATCGCGGAAGTGGCACACCGTCGAGAAGAGTTTTGTCTCGCCCAATGCGGTGGCCATACTCAAGCTTACCGGAAAACCCGGGGAGGGCGGCTGTCTTCCGAAGCCATGCAACAATGCCCTCATTGAGGACACCGCGGTACTCCTGTCGGGCCTCTAACTCCCTAGCGAGCATCGGCTTCTCGCCACGCGCTGCGCACGTAGCTCGATGATGGTCAACATGGTCGTCCACCATGGACGAGAAGAGGCGTTGGACTTCGATGTTCAGCCGCTGGATCTCTTCGCGAGCGCGCTCAACATTGTAGTATGTTTGCATGGCATCCCGGTGCGTCGGCTTCGCCCATGCTTGCGAACGTATGTCCTGGCGAGCATCGCGGAGAAGGTCGAATTCGCCCAAAGACACCATCGTCATGATCCCTTCCCACGTTAACTGCTCGCGAGGCGGCGACAGTGATGCAGCGAGTCGGTTATACGTCGCAAGCGCGTTTCGAATTGCCTCCGCCCGTGTACGGAGCGCTTTGGCAATCTTTTCGCGCAGCTTGTATCCTGGAGATACCCACTATTAGCACAGCTATGAGTGAGGGCTCAACAAGATATGTTACCTAAGCCGTTCACACCCAGCTTTTTCAGCTCGAACAGCCGCTGCACGACGAGACGCTCCAGGTTGTCGAGAGCGCCCCGATACTTGCGGATTTGGAGCTCGGTGGCCATGGTCTTGTACTCAGTGCTGGCGGGTATCCACCGAATACTGACCTCGAGCATGTCCTCGAGGCGCTGGACGGTTTCCTCCGCGGCTACAACGCGCTTGTGCGAGTTGACATACTCGCGTTTGATTGCGGTGATCTCCTTCCCGGTGATACCTGCATGAATGATGAGATAGTCGAGCTGTCGATACCGCTCGCTCGCGGCGTGGTCGCGTATGCTACAGCAGCTATCAATGCCCAGTCGTACAGCGAGAGGAACTAAGAGCCCACCCTTCTTTCTCCAAGGCCTGCAGGGCTTCTATATACTCGAACTTGAGGGCAAGTTCAGGAGGCTCAGACTTCAAGCCGCTGAGGTACTCCCTCTCCTGGATCAGGTAACGCTCGTAGTCTGCAGGGCCAGTCTGCAGGTCCTGCTCGTAGATAGCAAGCGCTCGAGTACCCTCTTCTATGATCTGCAAGGCTTGGCGATAGTTGTCGTATATAAACTTCCCTGTGGTTGCTCAGCGTTATGACAAGTATGGCAAAACACACACTTACCGGACTCGACGTGCTTCCGTACAGCCCAGAAGGCGACATGCTGTTCAATAGCTTGATGGCGATGGAAGGCGCTAGCGAGACGCGTTCCGGAAGCAAGATCGTTTGACGCCGAGAAGAATCGTTCACAACCCTCGAAATCCTCTTTCCCCACACCGCTCATGTACATTGGGTGCCAGTTCAGCTGACACCCACGGTTGTGGGAATGGCCATGGAATGCGGGCACTACGCAGGAGATCATGCGGCTCGCATGGGGCCCTAGGGAGGAGCGCAGGAGTACCTTAGCGAACTCGCAGGCGATGTCGTAGCCAAGTTTGATGCGTACGGAAGGGCCATAGACGCGCATGAGCTTGTTCGCAATCGCTAAAGCATACTTCATGCTGTGTAAGGCGCATAAGTGGTGGTATCATGATAAGTATCGGCGCCAGCACACTTACAGCTCACCACTTCGTATCATGTCGCACATCGTCAAGAGCTGGCCGTGGCGACATATGCACACGAAAATGCCGGTCGCTGCGAACAGGGCGAACATCTTCTTGTGGGTCTCAGGCCCGGCGTTCCGCCAACGCTCAGCACAGATGGACTTAGACTCGGCAGGCTCCCCGACGTCCTCATGAACGGACTCGAGGGGCGGGTTTGGCGGTGATACTAGCGTGTGGGCTGAGGAGGCTACTGTGCCACTTTGAGGAGACGGGCCTGCAGGTGAAAAGGTGGAGGGAGAACTCGACTGAGGTATAAGTGTCGACGTGACAGTATCAGTAGCGATCCAAGCAAGCTCTTCCGTGTCACCATCGATGAGCATCGGATCGCCTGGGTCAAAGCCTGGCACCTCTCGTGATGCCGTGCTCGCTGTCCTGGGATCGGCTTGTGGTGTGCGAGAATGTGTGGGAGTCGAGGCCAAAGGGTTTGAGGAAGCCTCAGCTGTTGCCGTACTGCGCTACATGTGAAGCGATAGGGAAGGTCAACTACTATCCTCGCGATAAGGATAAATCTCACCTGTCGAGATCTCTGTACTTCATGCTCGAAAATGTCGACCTCATTCACCGGCATGATGATGTCCGTTCGCGATGTCCGCGAATCCCCCCGTTGCTCTCCGCTGCGAAAGGCCTCATCGACGAGCTTGAGCGAGGAGTTACCGTCCATAGTAGCGAGGAATGAGAAAGGTAGGGACGGCTCATTTTCGAGGGCGTAGAGACACAGGGCACAGGCGTTCTTCATTCGCCAGTTAGGGGTGTCACGAGAGAGAGCGCGGGCGACCTGCACGTCGACTTGATGGAGAACATCAAGATAGACGTCGAAAGCGATAGTGAATTGCTCAACGTAGACACTCCGGAAAGAGTTCTGCACAACGGTCAACAGGATACCAGTACATGTATAGCTGTACTTACTCGGTGAAGAGCGCATAGCGCCCGACAAAAGGCATATACGCTAAGGCGAGGGCAAGTACCGTGCAACTCCCGGTAGGCATCCAAAGTCTCGAACGATACTGCGAGCGTAGGTAGCAGCGGTGCGGTAGCGAGATATCCGTGTCGCGCGAGGGTGACTGCTGGTTTTTCGGATGCGCTGGCAGGTGTGAATAGGCGAGTCGACGAGGCTGTACACAAAGTTGTCATCCCACATCTCGCACTAACGTACTGGACGTACCGAAAAAATCAAATACTACGACCGACCAGGTGCGACTGTTGTCGCAATCCCCCTCTAGATCGTCCTGCACGCCGTCTCCTGGTTGGGTGTGTTCGTTGTGTTTCCAACGCAGAAAAGCGTCGGTGAGCTCAGGGAGCTGAGCAACCCATTCCTTGTTTCTGTTTTCTGTCCGATCGCGTCGGGTACGACTGTCGTAGCGAGGAGTGCTACGGGTGTGTCAATGTGATGAGCACAGTGCACGGAGACAAAAGGTAGACTCACCTCTTCGCCCCAAACAGTTCCTGGCAAAGCTCCTCTTCTCCTCCAGCATGGCTTGCAAGAATACCTTCCTCACCCGGGGGAATGGGGTATAGGATCACCTCGTCCTCCCACTCCGGGTCGTCTGCTTGATCGATGACATCCTCACGGTCGTGGTAGTCAAGACCTACAGGAACTGAGTCTCAAACAAGTGTGTGTAAGCAAGAAAAAATTCACCTGCAACTCTCTCCTTGTATTGCTTCAGTGCTTCCTTGCGACGGGCGGGGGCATCGCGCAAGCGTTGTTGTACGGCCTGAACAGATCTAGCCAAGCCTCTTCCATATCGCACTTGAATTGAGGAAGATACGGAGGAGCGACTACGGAGGTGCGACATGGGCCATGAAGGATGTCGGTGAGTAAGCGACCCCAAGAGTGAACGACGGCGAGCGGCTGGACGACCTGAACCTGGACGTGGGAAAGGGATCGCAACTGCAACACATCACGTGGGTGGTTTGCCATACTTGGACTTCCATCTTGAACACCTGTCACTCTGTCACTCACGTTGGTTCGTATCTTGTAAGGACATTACCTTTCCACTGGTCATGCGTACATATCTAAGTGTAAGGAAAATACAATGAGACTGCCGGATACTTTTGGTGAGGAATAATCAGAGGTGCGCAACGTCAAGCACAAGGTATTACAGCAGGCAGGGTCGCGAGAGAAGAAGCGTGAGCAAAGGGCGGGCAAACGGAGGTCATACACATTACAGAAGCTCGATGTAGAGCATTAGGCGGGTGTTCGCGAATTGAGAGGCAGGCAGGCGTGGGAGGCCACACGGGAGAAGAAGTGTGCAGGTGCATGCGAGAGGAAGCACCAGGGAAGAGGCAGATGAGTGGATGCGAGAGGATTGGCGGCGCACAGCGTGCACAATGGGTGGAAAGTGCGCGAGAGACGGACAGTATGCGCGCGACGCGATGCAGTATAGCGTGGCGGGCGGAATGGCGGGCGGCGAGGGAGCGGCAGGCAGACGGCGAGGGAGAGGCGGGTGGATAGCGTGAGTAAAGGACGGGCGAGTGAGGCGGTAATGCACGCTACAGGAGGGGCAATGTAGAGGGGACGGCAATTGTGCGCAAGGGAAAGCAGCGGGCAAGTGTGCATGAACAAAACGACAGGCGAATGTGTGCGGTGGGAGAGCCAGGCGTGAGTGGGAAGTGCTCTCAATGGGCGGACGGTGCGCACGCGAGGGGCGCGGTATAGAGTGACTGGCTGGCGAGAGACAGAACGGGCGGGCGCGAGGGGAGTGGTGGCGGACAGCGTGCACAGTGGGTGGACGAGCGCTCGCCAGGGACAGAGGGGCACGCGCGAGGGCGTGCTGCAGAGCGAGGCGGGGGCGGGCAGGCGAGGAACGGGGGCGGGCAGGCAAAGAACGGGCGGGCGGGCGAGGAACGGGTGGGCGGGCGAGGAACGGGCGGGTGGGCGAGGAGCGACTGGCGGGCGAGAGCAAGAACGGGCGGGCGCAAGGGGGATGGCGAACAGCGTGCACAGTGGACGTGACCAGTGCTCGCCAGCGACAGAGGCGCACGCGCGAGGGGCGGAGGAGTACGCGCAAGGGGAGGAGGGGTACGCGCGAGGGGCGAACGGCGCGCGCTCGACGGGCGGGCGGGCGGGCGAGGAGCAGGCGGGCGGGCGAGCAGGCGGGCGGGCGAGGAGCGACTGGCGGGCGAGAGCAAGAACGGGCGGGCGCAAGGGGGATGGCGAACAGCGTGCACAGTGGACGTGACCAGTGCTCGCCAGCGACAGAGGCGCACGCGCGAGGGGCGGAGAAGTACGCGCAAGGGGAGGAGGGGTACGCGCGAGGGGCGAACGGTGCGCGCTCGACGGGCGGGCGGGCGGGCGAGGAGCAGGCGGGCGGGCGGGCGAGGAGCAAGCGGGCGGGCGGGCGGGCGAGGAGCAGGCGGGCGGGCGGGCGAGGAGCAAGCGGGCGGGCGGGCGGGCGAGGAGCAGGCGGGCGGGCGGGCGAGGAGCAGGCGGGCGGGCGGGCGGGCGGGCGGGCGGGAGGAAGCGCGTACATCATACCAAAACGGAAGACAGGCGCTGATGGCGTCGGGAAGGGGCGCTGCAGGGAACACGTGCTACGACACATCGACCGCGATGCCTGGATATGTTCGTGAAGAAGGAATCCAGAAAGGGCAGTGAAGCAAGATCTGGGATCTAGGATGCAGCGTTATCAAGGCCAGCTTATCAGGCGCTGTACGCTATCTGGTTTTATTGGGGGAAGGGGATTTGGCTGGGGAAGAGGCTAGTTAGCCTGGGAGAACCAATCGGATGTCCTGGGCTAAGAAGCCCGGAAGTGTGGGACAGACAGGTGGCTACAGCGGGAGCTTACCGAGAGCTTTGGCGAGAACCAACAGCTCGTCGAGAAGTTGGATCTGAGGGATGACCAGATCGACACCATCCAACGCGAGCTCGCCGGCGCTGAGCGTGAGGTGGCAACATTGCAGCTTCAGCTGTCCACCAAGGACGCTGAGCTCAGCAAGTCTAAGCGTCTCTTATCTGCGGTTGAGAGTGATCTCGAGGAGACACGGCGCACTGCTGCAGTGCGAGAGCAAGCGCTTGGTGAACTGGAGAGCAAACACAACACTCTGGAGGTGGAACTCAAGCGCGTCCGTCGCGAGATCTACCTCGCCGACGATGCCCGATTCAAGGCCATCCAACGGGAGCACGATCTCAAGGCGGCCACATCATCTGCCGGTACGTGTTGAACTTGCGCGAGATGCATGAACTAACCCCGTACTCTTCGTAATCAATCCAGGTCGTCATGTACGCTCGCAGACCCCCGCACCGTCGCCTAAGCCATCGTCTGAGTTGTCGTCGACGCCGCAAGCACAGCCGAAAGCTTCCCGGCCACTCGCGGCCCCATCAGTCGTACCGTCCTCGGCTGCCCATGCGGCGGGTGCTTCCCCACATCTGACTTCCATCACTACCGACATGTCCTCCATGTCATTCTCTTCGGTTGAATCCTCGTTGTCCTCATACTCTCCTTTGCCCTCGCACTCTCCTTTGCCCTTGCGCTCTCCGTTGCCCTCGCAGTCTCCGTTCCCTTCGCGCCCTCCGTTGCCCTCGCACGGCGTCCCGCTCAGACCCGAAGAGTGGCAGATGCCTTCCCTTCCCCTCAGTGGCGTGCACTCCGAGGCTTTAACGCCATTTTCCATCATCGGCATGCAAACCCACCGGGTCATCATCGCACATGGCCTGGCCCCTTCCCTCCACCGCCGACTTCGTGAGATCATAGGCGAGTTCCCGCGTGAGTTGTGGGCTTCGGCTATTGCGGACCAGCTTCAGATTGGTGATGCCCTTGCTGCGGAGTTGTCTAGATCAATGCTACAAGATCTGTGATGTATCGGGTCAGTTTGCTTCCATTTAACGGCTCTTATGCGTAGTTTTTCATGTAGCGACTGTAGTGAATCAGTAGCAGAATGTCCGATGTTTTCAGGGACCCCGTGACAGCGCCCACAAGATCTGGCGGGTTAAAGAGCATGTGAGCATCTGAACAACCCTCACCGCCCTTCGTTTTGCCCGCTCATACCCCCCCTCAGCCGCGCTGTTCTCTTCGCCATGTCTGTCACTCACGGTCAACCGATACAGATCGTTGCGCGACCAATCCAGCCCGCTCCACGCCGGCAAGCCCCCGTGCTCACCTCGGAGCAACGCTCGGAGATTGCTGCTGCGCGTCGTTTGAAGCAGGCGTCAGTTGACGAGGATATCCAGGGCTGGTACGACGACAGTGTCGCATTTGCGACCACTCTCGCTACCCGGTTTGGCCGCGACTCGGAACATTACCTCAATATGATGTTCTCTGGAGCGGCCAAGCTCCGTGCTGGTCCCCAGCGGAAGGCGAACGCGTACAACGCGTACCTCCATCACCTCGCTAGCGAGAGCAATGGTAGAGTTCTACACGATGTTTGTTCATTGTTAATACTGATGCTCTCTCCAGATCATGTCCGTGCTGACGAGCTCTCTCGGAGGCACAGCGAGGAGTACCGCGAGCTCACCGATGAGCAGAAGCAACAGTATGTTGCAGAGCTCCAGGAAAACCGTAACTCGCAGCAGTTTGGTACGCGAATCTCAGAGCGCTCGCGCATCCACGACGTCAAGCAGGTCTGCAAAACTATCGAGGAGGCGGTATGTCACGGTGTACACGTTGGACTCGCGGATTCATGTAATGTTAACCACCACCTAGATGCTCGGCCTCCAAGCTCGCGTCGGAATCCAAGGCTTCTATTGCATAGTCAGGAGTACGACAGCCTACCAACTGACCCCGCGCATCTTCTTCACCAACCGGTCCCTCGACACATTCCTGCGTGGCGCGATACGTGGATTCCAGCCCGAGACCATTGCGAGCCTCGCCGAAGCCTTCTCCATCGCCGGATTGGACTATATGTGTGAGTACCTCTCCTCCGTATCAGCCTGTCTTCCCCAGAACTGATGTCGCGCTATCAGCATTCCTGCGAACAACCGGCGAGAAGGTGGCCTTTCTCAAAAGCGAAATCCGCGAGCTCATTAACCAGGCCCTGGGTACGTGTTGGATGCTCAACAGTTTTCGCTGTGCGCTAACAGTATTCTCAGCTGATGCTACTGGCGTGCCAGAGGCTACAATGAGCTATGTTCAGTTCACAAGGGATGTACAGCTCAAGTACAAGGTCACGCTCGAGGGCTGGACCCCGGAGGAGCTCTGTAAGCCTGCGGATCTCCCTGCCAACGTCACGCTGCTCCAGCAGTTGCGCGATCGCCTCGCCAATGGCCAGTGTTTCTTCCGCCGCCTCGGCCCCAGCGAGTACGTCGCTATTGAAGCGGACTACAATGAGAAAGTCGCATCCGGTCAAGTCCAGACTCGGAAGAAGAGGAGCGATGCAGGGAAGGCTCGGCCCCGTGGCCAAAAGCACTTGTTCGACAATGCCGACGAGCGTGGTAGCCAGGCTCCCGACATCGGGACAGGTCATCCGGCGGCAAAGCGTCCTCGTCTTGATTCCGGCAGTGCCGCCGTGACTGCTGAACAGGCGGCGTAGGACAGTGTACTGCGCGGTCATCGCGTGGAGTTGTCGCAGTCCCACCTTCTTGACGTCTTGTCTCTTCGCGTCGTATCTCTTCGCGTCGTCGTATACAAGCGTACCTGCATCGGGCTCATATCCACAGCATAATTACATCTTGTATATACCTCCCAACCCTGCTCCCCTGCTCTGCCTTGCGCTCTATGTCCTTGTCGTAGTATCCGTCCTGCTGATTGGTACCGTCGCTCGTTGTCACTGTAGTCATGTTCCGCGTACAAACGTCATGTTGCCGCTCATTCCTGCTCTCTCTGCATTATGTAACTATGGCGGTCTATCATCTTGGACAATGCAGGACTAGTATTCCGAAATGAATTATGTGTCGACATGCATGCTATCAACCGCACGTCTGAGATATGCTGAATGTTTTGCGCAGCGATGATACACGCAGGCTACGTCGTGTCCCGACGCGTTGCGCACGGCACTCTCATCTCGCCGCCTCGCAATCTGCTCGTAATACTGAACGCCCGCCCCAGCATCCGTATTGACCAGAAGAGAAGGTTTAGTCCTCGCGTACGGTAGCATGCCTTGAACAGACTATATTCGTGTTGTAGAAATCCAGTTAGCTTCACCCCTCAAACTTCGTCTCTGATCTCGTGCGCCCTAGCGCAAAGCCCATCTCCGTCAATCTACCGGGAAGCCATTACGACTTGGCTGTTCTGTGCGACAGTCTGCGCCCTGAGAAGACGGTCTCTGCTCTCGTATTCAGTCCTCAAATCCGTTCCCCAAACGTCGAGGGACGGTACGCCGCTCTCGCAACTCGTCCTTTCGTCCAGCTGCCCGCGCGTGCGCTGCCGATCTCCTCGCCTTCGATCCGACTTCCTGTCGAGTTTGGATCTTCATTAGCTTCAAGCATGCACTGGGACTGATCACGGCGAGAGTTAATCTGCAGTCTGTGAGCGGAATGGTCATCAGGCTCACAGCCCTGGCGCAGATTGTCAGCCATATCCATATACATTGCAAGTCCTGGGTAGGTTATTGTATGCCCACCTCGACACACTCTCACATCCTACTACTCGTGCAAGGAGGGCATTGATCGCCCCTGCTGAGCATGGAATACTGGTATTGCTATATGACGAAGACAAGATTGAAGTCACACGAAATGGCGCATAAACTTGGTACATTAACTTGTACAATCAAGTGAATACCTCTCAGGATAGTGAAGACGTTCCAAGAGGTCTCACCACGAGATGCGGAATCAAGACAAGTACAATGCTCAGGAGTGGTAGAGCAACGTTACGATGTGTTGAGCAGCAGCGTTCATTCAAGGGCGTGACCAACAGATTGTTCGTAACAAATCATCATTTTATACGAAATCTACGCACTGTCCAAATCTACGCACTGTCCGTATTATCGCCCAAGGCTTCACAGAAGTCTACAATACAGTTCGAGGGTTCCAGCCCTCCTGCACCCGGGATACCGCCCTCGTCATCTACGTCGTGCTCGTTAACGCGATCGACACCGCCCGCACTCAGGTCTCCGACACGTAAGGCCCATCGCGGAAGTGGCACACCGTCGAGAAGAGTTTTGTCTCGCCCAATGCGGTGGCCATACTCAAGCTTACCGGAAAACCCGGGGAGGGCGGCTGTCTTCCGAAGCCATGCAACAATGCCCTCATTGAGGACACCGCGGTACTCCTGTCGGGCCTCTAACTCCCTAGCGAGCATCGGCTTCTCGCCACGCGCTGCGCACGTAGCTCGATGATGGTCAACATGGTCGTCCACCATGGACGAGAAGAGGCGTTGGACTTCGATGTTCAGCCGCTGGATCTCTTCGCGAGCGCGCTCAACATTGTAGTATGTTTGCATGGCATCCCGGTGCGTCGGCTTCGCCCATGCTTGCGAACGTATGTCCTGGCGAGCATCGCGGAGAAGGTCGAATTCGCCCAAAGACACCATCGTCATGATCCCTTCCCACGTTAACTGCTCGCGAGGCGGCGACAGTGATGCAGCGAGTCGGTTATACGTCGCAAGCGCGTTTCGAATTGCCTCCGCCCGTGTACGGAGCGCTTTGGCAATCTTTTCGCGCAGCTTGTATCCTGGAGATACCCACTATTAGCACAGCTATGAGTGAGGGCTCAACAAGATATGTTACCTAAGCCGTTCACACCCAGCTTTTTCAGCTCGAACAGCCGCTGCACGACGAGACGCTCCAGGTTGTCGAGAGCGCCCCGATACTTGCGGATTTGGAGCTCGGTGGCCATGGTCTTGTACTCAGTGCTGGCGGGTATCCACCGAATACTGACCTCGAGCATGTCCTCGAGGCGCTGGACGGTTTCCTCCGCGGCTACAACGCGCTTGTGCGAGTTGACATACTCGCGTTTGATTGCGGTGATCTCCTTCCCGGTGATACCTGCATGAATGATGAGATAGTCGAGCTGTCGATACCGCTCGCTCGCGGCGTGGTCGCGTATGCTACAGCAGCTATCAATGCCCAGTCGTACAGCGAGAGGAACTAAGAGCCCACCCTTCTTTCTCCAAGGCCTGCAGGGCTTCTATATACTCGAACTTGAGGGCAAGTTCAGGAGGCTCAGACTTCAAGCCGCTGAGGTACTCCCTCTCCTGGATCAGGTAACGCTCGTAGTCTGCAGGGCCAGTCTGCAGGTCCTGCTCGTAGATAGCAAGCGCTCGAGTACCCTCTTCTATGATCTGCAAGGCTTGGCGATAGTTGTCGTATATAAACTTCCCTGTGGTTGCTCAGCGTTATGACAAGTATGGCAAAACACACACTTACCGGACTCGACGTGCTTCCGTACAGCCCAGAAGGCGACATGCTGTTCAATAGCTTGATGGCGATGGAAGGCGCTAGCGAGACGCGTTCCGGAAGCAAGATCGTTTGACGCCGAGAAGAATCGTTCACAACCCTCGAAATCCTCTTTCCCCACACCGCTCATGTACATTGGGTGCCAGTTCAGCTGACACCCACGGTTGTGGGAATGGCCATGGAATGCGGGCACTACGCAGGAGATCATGCGGCTCGCATGGGGCCCTAGGGAGGAGCGCAGGAGTACCTTAGCGAACTCGCAGGCGATGTCGTAGCCAAGTTTGATGCGTACGGAAGGGCCATAGACGCGCATGAGCTTGTTCGCAATCGCTAAAGCATACTTCATGCTGTGTAAGGCGCATAAGTGGTGGTATCATGATAAGTATCGGCGCCAGCACACTTACAGCTCACCACTTCGTATCATGTCGCACATCGTCAAGAGCTGGCCGTGGCGACATATGCACACGAAAATGCCGGTCGCTGCGAACAGGGCGAACATCTTCTTGTGGGTCTCAGGCCCGGCGTTCCGCCAACGCTCAGCACAGATGGACTTAGACTCGGCAGGCTCCCCGACGTCCTCATGAACGGACTCGAGGGGCGGGTTTGGCGGTGATACTAGCGTGTGGGCTGAGGAGGCTACTGTGCCACTTTGAGGAGACGGGCCTGCAGGTGAAAAGGTGGAGGGAGAACTCGACTGAGGTATAAGTGTCGACGTGACAGTATCAGTAGCGATCCAAGCAAGCTCTTCCGTGTCACCATCGATGAGCATCGGATCGCCTGGGTCAAAGCCTGGCACCTCTCGTGATGCCGTGCTCGCTGTCCTGGGATCGGCTTGTGGTGTGCGAGAATGTGTGGGAGTCGAGGCCAAAGGGTTTGAGGAAGCCTCAGCTGTTGCCGTACTGCGCTACATGTGAAGCGATAGGGAAGGTCAACTACTATCCTCGCGATAAGGATAAATCTCACCTGTCGAGATCTCTGTACTTCATGCTCGAAAATGTCGACCTCATTCACCGGCATGATGATGTCCGTTCGCGATGTCCGCGAATCCCCCCGTTGCTCTCCGCTGCGAAAGGCCTCATCGACGAGCTTGAGCGAGGAGTTACCGTCCATAGTAGCGAGGAATGAGAAAGGTAGGGACGGCTCATTTTCGAGGGCGTAGAGACACAGGGCACAGGCGTTCTTCATTCGCCAGTTAGGGGTGTCACGAGAGAGAGCGCGGGCGACCTGCACGTCGACTTGATGGAGAACATCAAGATAGACGTCGAAAGCGATAGTGAATTGCTCAACGTAGACACTCCGGAAAGAGTTCTGCACAACGGTCAACAGGATACCAGTACATGTATAGCTGTACTTACTCGGTGAAGAGCGCATAGCGCCCGACAAAAGGCATATACGCTAAGGCGAGGGCAAGTACCGTGCAACTCCCGGTAGGCATCCAAAGTCTCGAACGATACTGCGAGCGTAGGTAGCAGCGGTGCGGTAGCGAGATATCCGTGTCGCGCGAGGGTGACTGCTGGTTTTTCGGATGCGCTGGCAGGTGTGAATAGGCGAGTCGACGAGGCTGTACACAAAGTTGTCATCCCACATCTCGCACTAACGTACTGGACGTACCGAAAAAATCAAATACTACGACCGACCAGGTGCGACTGTTGTCGCAATCCCCCTCTAGATCGTCCTGCACGCCGTCTCCTGGTTGGGTGTGTTCGTTGTGTTTCCAACGCAGAAAAGCGTCGGTGAGCTCAGGGAGCTGAGCAACCCATTCCTTGTTTCTGTTTTCTGTCCGATCGCGTCGGGTACGACTGTCGTAGCGAGGAGTGCTACGGGTGTGTCAATGTGATGAGCACAGTGCACGGAGACAAAAGGTAGACTCACCTCTTCGCCCCAAACAGTTCCTGGCAAAGCTCCTCTTCTCCTCCAGCATGGCTTGCAAGAATACCTTCCTCACCCGGGGGAATGGGGTATAGGATCACCTCGTCCTCCCACTCCGGGTCGTCTGCTTGATCGATGACATCCTCACGGTCGTGGTAGTCAAGACCTACAGGAACTGAGTCTCAAACAAGTGTGTGTAAGCAAGAAAAAATTCACCTGCAACTCTCTCCTTGTATTGCTTCAGTGCTTCCTTGCGACGGGCGGGGGCATCGCGCAAGCGTTGTTGTACGGCCTGAACAGATCTAGCCAAGCCTCTTCCATATCGCACTTGAATTGAGGAAGATACGGAGGAGCGACTACGGAGGTGCGACATGGGCCATGAAGGATGTCGGTGAGTAAGCGACCCCAAGAGTGAACGACGGCGAGCGGCTGGACGACCTGAACCTGGACGTGGGAAAGGGATCGCAACTGCAACACATCACGTGGGTGGTTTGCCATACTTGGACTTCCATCTTGAACACCTGTCACTCTGTCACTCACGTTGGTTCGTATCTTGTAAGGACATTACCTTTCCACTGGTCATGCGTACATATCTAAGTGTAAGGAAAATACAATGAGACTGCCGGATACTTTTGGTGAGGAATAATCAGAGGTGCGCAACGTCAAGCACAAGGTATTACAGCAGGCAGGGTCGCGAGAGAAGAAGCGTGAGCAAAGGGCGGGCAAACGGAGGTCATACACATTACAGAAGCTCGATGTAGAGCATTAGGCGGGTGTTCGCGAATTGAGAGGCAGGCAGGCGTGGGAGGCCACACGGGAGAAGAAGTGTGCAGGTGCATGCGAGAGGAAGCACCAGGGAAGAGGCAGATGAGTGGATGCGAGAGGATTGGCGGCGCACAGCGTGCACAATGGGTGGAAAGTGCGCGAGAGACGGACAGTATGCGCGCGACGCGATGCAGTATAGCGTGGCGGGCGGAATGGCGGGCGGCGAGGGAGCGGCAGGCAGACGGCGAGGGAGAGGCGGGTGGATAGCGTGAGTAAAGGACGGGCGAGTGAGGCGGTAATGCACGCTACAGGAGGGGCAATGTAGAGGGGACGGCAATTGTGCGCAAGGGAAAGCAGCGGGCAAGTGTGCATGAACAAAACGACAGGCGAATGTGTGCGGTGGGAGAGCCAGGCGTGAGTGGGAAGTGCTCTCAATGGGCGGACGGTGCGCACGCGAGGGGCGCGGTATAGAGTGACTGGCTGGCGAGAGACAGAACGGGCGGGCGCGAGGGGAGTGGTGGCGGACAGCGTGCACAGTGGGTGGACGAGCGCTCGCCAGGGACAGAGGGGCACGCGCGAGGGCGTGCTGCAGAGCGAGGCGGGGGCGGGCAGGCGAGGAACGGGGGCGGGCAGGCAAAGAACGGGCGGGCGGGCGAGGAACGGGTGGGCGGGCGAGGAACGGGCGGGTGGGCGAGGAGCGACTGGCGGGCGAGAGCAAGAACGGGCGGGCGCAAGGGGGATGGCGAACAGCGTGCACAGTGGACGTGACCAGTGCTCGCCAGCGACAGAGGCGCACGCGCGAGGGGCGGAGGAGTACGCGCAAGGGGAGGAGGGGTACGCGCGAGGGGCGAACGGCGCGCGCTCGACGGGCGGGCGGGCGGGCGAGGAGCAGGCGGGCGGGCGAGCAGGCGGGCGGGCGAGGAGCGACTGGCGGGCGAGAGCAAGAACGGGCGGGCGCAAGGGGGATGGCGAACAGCGTGCACAGTGGACGTGACCAGTGCTCGCCAGCGACAGAGGCGCACGCGCGAGGGGCGGAGAAGTACGCGCAAGGGGAGGAGGGGTACGCGCGAGGGGCGAACGGTGCGCGCTCGACGGGCGGGCGGGCGGGCGAGGAGCAGGCGGGCGGGCGGGCGAGGAGCAAGCGGGCGGGCGGGCGGGCGAGGAGCAGGCGGGCGGGCGGGCGAGGAGCAAGCGGGCGGGCGGGCGGGCGAGGAGCAGGCGGGCGGGCGGGCGAGGAGCAGGCGGGCGGGCGGGCGGGCGGGCGGGCGGGAGGAAGCGCGTACATCATACCAAAACGGAAGACAGGCGCTGATGGCGTCGGGAAGGGGCGCTGCAGGGAACACGTGCTACGACACATCGACCGCGATGCCTGGATATGTTCGTGAAGAAGGAATCCAGAAAGGGCAGTGAAGCAAGATCTGGGATCTAGGATGCAGCGTTATCAAGGCCAGCTTATCAGGCGCTGTACGCTATCTGGTTTTATTGGGGGAAGGGGATTTGGCTGGGGAAGAGGCTAGTTAGCCTGGGAGAACCAATCGGATGTCCTGGGCTAAGAAGCCCGGAAGTGTGGGACAGACAGGTGGTCTGGCATGCGCATCGGCCATGGTTCTTACGATCTCAGATTTGGTTCATCGGCACACGAAGCTTGGATGAAGGTACGGTACTGACCCAGGCCTCGAATCACGTACACAGGGTCTGCCCAGATCCTCCTCGTCTCCATATAATGCCTGTCCGCGGCTTGCTCTCGCACTCCACCTCTCGCCCGACCTCTTATGCCTACCTCCCCTGACCCCCACACGATGTCGGATTCGTCGCCGTCTACGCCCCCTCGTCCCGACAGCCGTACGATGCAGGACGACAAGGTAGTAGCATCATCACCACCACAAGACACTAGTCTTGGCAAGACACACTCCAGGGCTACCGTCGCCGCCCACCGATCCTTCGCTAAGGATGTGATCCTGATATGCACCGTCACCCTGGCCATGATATTGAATGTCAGCGGTGACATTCTGACTCATTGGTATCACTGACTCAGCCGCGTCAGATAGGGAACAGTGCCGCTGTAGTCATTGCTTTGCCAACCATGGGAAAGGACCTGAACATCGTTCAGGAGAAGCTGCAGTGGATTATATCCGCGTACTCTCTGAGTTCGGTGAGTAGGCTGCATCTCTCGTTAGTATCCACTTTGCTCTGCTCTGATGTTGTGTCTAGGGTTGCCTCTTGTTATTCCTGGGGCGAGTAGCAGACCTGTACAGTCGCAAATACACCTTCATAATCGGCTGCGCGTTCATGGGAGCGTTCGGACTTGGATGTGGGTTCGCACAAGGTGTGTTATGCTCACCCCACATCTCCCGAGTCTCGGCCTTATGCCTCACAGACGAGATCACGTTGTTCGTTCTGCGCGGCATCCAAGGCATAGGTGCCGCTGCCTGCATTCCCGCTGCGGTGAGTCGAGGAGCAAACGCAACTAGTCGAGCATTTTCTCTCATGCTGCCCTGCCTGAATCACAGCTTGGCATACTTGCGGCGACCTTTCCGCCGTCCCCTATGCGCTCAGTTGCGTTTGCAACGTTCGCGGCAGGCGCGCCCGTGGGCGCGGCCATCGGCGCTGCCATCGGAGGCGTGCTCACGCAGCTCACAAAGTAAATCCTCCGCGACTCTGAGAGCGCCCATTTGTGAATCTCTGATCGGCATCTCAGGCAGACGTGGCGCTCGACGTTCTGGTTCTTGGCCGCTATGAGTGCGGCTTGCTGCCTAGGAGCGTTAGTGTCCATTGACAATGATTTCACCTCCGACATAGTCGACCGGTATGTCGTCTTCCTAGACGATGATTCCACGGTTTGTTGACATTGCCATGCGCAGGCGAGTTGATTGGATCGGTGCATTCCTTGTCACAGCAGGATTGACATTCATCATCTTCGTCTTGAGCGACGGCAGCATCGCGCCCAATGGCTGGAAGACCGGCTGTGAGAGTCCACTTGATCGTATGCCGGTCCCGAGGTTCTCACAACTCCTCAGACATCATTGCTTTGATTATACTTGGCGTCTTCCTCCTGGCACTATTCGTCTTCTGGGAACACTACCTCGAGCAGCTCCGCAATCGAGATGTTGCCCCACCCGCGAAGTGGTGGAACCCGGCACCAATCATGAGCGTCACCGTCTGGACCCGTGCAAACGGCAAGCTCGCTGTTGTTCTCGGTATTGCCTTTGTGGAGTGGTGCAGTTTCCAAGCGTTCACCTTCTGGATACAGGTAATCGTCTGCCCCAGGCAGCCAGAATACGCACACTGATCGCGACATAGCTATATTTCCAGGATTACAGCGGTCTTAACCCAATTCTGACGATGGTCCGTATCCTGCCAATGTGCGTGGCCGGCGTAGTGTGCAACATGATCGTTGCCCTCGTGGTTGGGCGCATACCTGCTGTCTATCTGATAGGTAGGCCGTTCACTGTGTACTGCACTCTTTCGTCGCTGCCCACCTGACCTGCACCTCCGTCCTTTGCAGTCATTGGTACGCTCCTCACAGGAGTAGGGAACCTCCTCTTTGCCGTAATCAACCCCTCGGCGACATACTGGGCGTTCGGGTTCCCCGCCGCGATTGTCTCTGTCGCGGGGACGGACTTCGTGTACGCAACCGGCACCCTCTTCGTCGCCAAAGTTTGCCTTCGGCACGAACAGTCCGTGGGCGGCGCGCTGTTCCAGACGCTCACACAGGTCGGGACGGCGTTTGGGATCGCGATCAGCACCATCGTGTACAACGCGACGCTCTCCAAGTCGGCAAAGAAGTACGGCGTGCAGGTGAACAAGTCCGGGACGAACGCGCCGCGGGCGGCGCAGCTTGTGGCGTATAGGGATGCGTTCTGGACCGGGGCCGCGTTCGGCTTTGTGGGTGAGCTGGCCTGCGCATGGGCTCCATTCTGCGCCCGAGCGTCAAGGGTGGGTCGCTGACCAGAAGGTGTTCTATGCAGGCGCTATCTTCGCCTTGATATTCTTGCGCAACGTCGGCATCGTCGGGGAACGTAAGAAGAAGGACGTGTCCAGCGAACCAGCCGAGAACAAGGTGAGTAGCATAGATCGAAGCTAGAGGTCGCAATGAGCCGACGGACTGACCCACGCACAGGCGTGATGAAGGAATATGTACGACCGCTCCAAGATCACGCTTCTCCCTTCGTTCTGACGCACACCTCATTACATCCCAGCTGCGCTTCGTCGGGCTTCAGTCCGCACGGAGTCGGAATCGAGCACGTGCGTCCGGAGACCACCCTCGCATCCACTTTGAGATACCCGATTCACACTGCGTGGTCATGCGTTCGCGGTATACTAATCGACGGTTATTGTCCCCTATTGTGATCCGGGTCGGGATCGCGATGGAGTGCTGTATTTACCACTATGCGACGTGTGTATATCATATGCTAAAGCCCACATGGCATGCTGCCATCAAGGCGTGTCTGGCGTCTGGCTCGGACGTGTCCATCGCTTCTGGCGCTCTGATTATAGCCAGGCGGAGAAGAGCTCTCGTGCTACTCAAATGCAATCTGGACTGGAACGCCAGCATGAAGATAGCCACCAAGCCAAGTCCGTCAAGCACGACAACTTCGGCCGTGTCCTCATGAGGTGTCCGCTGACGAGCGGTAAAGCTCACCCCGAAGGTCACATGGATCATGACAGGAAGCTACAAGGGGAGAGTCAGGTGCATCGCACGCGACGACCACTCCAGCCATTGCACGCATGATCGCCGATGCCACCGCGCAATCCTTGCGAAGGCGCGCGCTGCACTTAAACTCTCTTACTCGGCGGCTGGATAGAAGGCCGGGCACCATGGAGCGCCGCTATGGGTTCCCCGCATCGCGCGCAACCGCCGACTCGGAAAACGTTCGTCGGGTAAGGAGCGGTGGACGGCGGGACGCCGCCCCGAGCGTCTCTAACCGTGACGGAGGGCTGCGCACCTCACCTCCAGTGCCCCTCTTCCTGGCCAATGCTGACTTGCTCGGACGCTGAGTCCGCACGCCTCCCTCCCACAGAGGGTCCCGGTCACTTGCTGCACGCATCCGGGTGGGTCTAATCAGCCGCTATGAATCACCGACCCCGCGACGGATCGTCGCCGCGAGTTTTCTCCCTGCTCACTCCCAGGCGGCAGCGGCTCAACGTCGCCTCCGTGCCGCTGATATCTATGTCCGCCGACGACACGGGGGCGTCGCGCGACCCACCCGCTGCGCCGAGCCTGTCAGGACGGGTCGCATCCGTGCGCGTGTGTACGCGCGCCCAGGCCCGACCGCGACCAGATACGGCATCACTGGCACACGGCGCCCGCCTTGACCGCAGGGACGCCGCCACCGGAGCCAGTCGCCACGCGCGCGATACACAAACCTTCAATACAGTATGTGAGACTGGATGGCGCTGGCGGGCGGACGGGGACCTGATGGGCGAGACCGACGGTTACGTGGGCTCTTGCGCAGGGATGTTGGCGGTGCACCGCCACCGCGTTGTCCCCACCGCCAGTCCGCGTCTCGGTGCCGCGAGGGGAGAGTGCGGCGGATGATAGCCTCGTGCTGCGCCAAGAGCGCAGATTGATTTCGACGGTCGAGGGTCGTGCCCCGATGTTGAATGGGCTTCGCGAAGCCAGTGATTGAGGGCTGCAGAAGGACGGCGACTAGTGGCTGACCGACCAGACCGAAAGACATTGCCTCGTGAGAGGAGGGAAGTCTGGAGACGTGTTATCAGACATCACGAGAAGAGGAGGTACGGCGCTGATACGTACCTCTAGATAGTTGCTACGGTCAATTGAAGACGTGAATGGAGCAGTTGGAAAGTCGACTCACTCGCCATTATGTATATTTTCAGAACGAAACCGTTCTCGTCGGAGGTGCCTTGTTTCCCTGGTGGACAGCTCATAAAATGTGCTGCGGTTATGTGGTATGCCATTCGTCAGCAGGGTGATGGATGGATGGAAAAATAGGGGGGGGGGGGGGGGGGGGGGGGAGTTCTAGAAGGGACGCCGTGTGTGGGTTACGTATCTCCAAACGAGACCGTTGCCGTTAACGAACCCGTCGCAGGTGCTCACGGCGGACGCTGAATCGCCATTGCGTGAATCGACAACGCTTTCATGAGATATGATTTCCTGTTTGTGCGCGAAAGAGCGTACCGAACGAGGTGGACGGGCATCAGTACGGCAGAACGCAAACGTAGTCGTTAGATGGTCTTGAAGACACACGACGAACATACCTCAGGGTCTCAAAGTAGCTGTTGGCCACTTCGGTCGAGTCGGCAGCCCCATGAGTACCAAGTGATGCGGCTAGCCGGTTATGCCTGACGCTGACCCACCGTATGCAGCTGTACCTTTCAAATGGCGCGTCGAGAAAAATCACACCAGCGGGCGGAGTTCACACGGGCGAGAGATCAGGCACACCATTCATACCAGGAGAGCGACGTACCCGTTCGTTGTATGTCCCGAGAGCGGGTGGCGAGGGGATTAGAGGGACTCGATGACGTCTGCAGGACCGTTGGCTGGGAAGTCGAAGCCCGTGCCTCCGGAGATGTCTCGGGAATCGGGCGACCCACTGCGTCTTTGATACGGACGATGAAATCCCGGAAGCCGTCGATGGGGTGCGCGATCGCTTGACATGACCTAGCTATTGTGCAAGTGGTTTCAGCGGCAATCGAGCAGCGCGGGCGACATGATAGCCACGACTTTAGGCCTGATATGACCTCGCCGATCAGATTTGGGCAGCCATGTGCACAGTTCAGATGCGAGGTCGCCCAGACCGTAGGATGAGAAAGCGCATTACCAAGTGTCCAGAGCAAAGAGCGAGGCGCAAGGCGTCTTGATACAGGAACATCGACCCAGAAGCGAGCGCCTCAGGCAGAGAAAGGATACAAGACATGCAAAGAGGTCGACGGCGTGATATAGTGCTGTCCTGTGTCGCATTGTGCTGAGACATCTGTTAACGCAATGGCGCGAGGATTTGAACTTTGCGGCGGGATGATGGTAATGCCAAGTACAGCATGTGGCGGTTTAGTGTGCAGCAGAGAGCTATCGTTGCGAGCAGTAGCCAAGTTGACCCAGAGATAGTACGGTGCTCGAAGGTTGTCGGTAGTACTGGTCAGAGAAGCGCAATCTGTGGTGATGACCGTGGTGGCAGAGAAGAAACGAGGAACCAGGATGCTGTGCGGGACTGTTGTCGATACATTTTGTTCACGACAGTGTTACCACAATATTGTTATATTTGCCACCTATGATCAATCCGATATGGTGTAGTGGCTAACATTATCGCCTCTCACGCGATAGCCCGGGGTTCGATTCCCCGTGTCGGAATGCTTTTTGCAACTTAGGTTACCGTGCAGGGTGCTAGAAGAAGGCACACAGGTACAGCAGGAACCGGATGTTATAAAGCGCTTCGATGGATCGCAGCAAGCTTCCAACTGTCATGGAGTGGCCGCATCTGTCCGCAAACATCGGGTTGAAGTGGTGCGCCAGCACATATGTACAGTCAGAAAGGAATCGACGAAGCTTAGCTCCCCCGCACGGAGAAGCAGCACAAAGAGTATGTATAGGTAGCGGAAACCACGAGGAGGTAATGACCGGGGAGGGCTCGGGTGGGAGGCGGGAGGACTAGACTCGGTGGGAAGAGAGAAGGGGCCCACTTTGGATCCGATCGGGCGCCTGAGCGATTACTACGACTTCCTGAAATGGAAGAGGGAGGCTGGGGATTGGTCAGCGTCTGTGCAGTGACGGAAGTGAGGGATATCTGAGATCTGGGAGACTGCTAATGATATCCGACGCTGTACAATACTGACCAGTACATGTTCCAGAGTTGCAATTGGGCACCTGCAGACGATGGCCATGGGCGTATACGTAGTAGCTCGTCCCATCCACCTCAATGTCCGCAGAAAGCACTACCGCTCCTTAAAGCCCTCCTCTCCCCTTCATCCTCGCCACGCCCTGCCCCCCTCCCATTCCCTCTGCGCGCCACTCTCCTCCTCCTCCTCTCCTCCCTTCGTCCACTCTCATGTCCACGCCACCCCCGCCAAGCAGACCCCGTTCGCTCGACGACGAAAAAGCACCAACAATGGCTGGCTCAGCTGAAGTCATCCCAAAGAGCGCTTCCCTCGCGGAACCGCCCCGCCAGCGCAGTCTCGCCAAAGACATCGTCCTCATCGGCACCGTCACCCTCGCCATGATCCTCAACGTATGTCGCGCTCTCCTCTCTGCCCACTCGCCCCCGCTCACGTACACAGACCGCGAACGTTATCGGTGTCGCGATCTCTCTTCCCACCATTGGCCGAGATTTGAATATCGTCGAGTACAAGCTTCAGTGGGCCATCAACGCCTTCGCCCTCAGCTCCGTACGCGCCCTCTCTCCGCCCCATCTTTTGATCTCGCGTGGCTCACGCGGATGCACAGGGATGTCTCCTCCTGTTCTTTGGTCGAATCGCGGACCTGTACAGCCGCAAGTACACTTTTGTCTTCGGCTGCGCCGTCATGGGAATATTCGGACTTGGCTGTGGCTTTGCACAAAGTACGCTCCGTTTTCCCGGCTCCGCGCCTCCCACGCGCTAACGGATGTCGCGCCCTCGACAACAGACGAGATCACGCTTGACGTGCTTCGAGGTATCCAGGGCATCGGCGCCGCCGCAGCCATTCCCGCAGGGGTCCGTCTTCGCCTTTTCATTTCATCCAGCTATAACGCCTAAATGACACGCGCGCCCATGCAGCTCGGCATCCTCGCCCACACGTTCCCGCCATCCACACTCCGGTCCATCGCGTTCGCTACCTTCGCAGCGGGCGCGCCGGTCGGCGGGGCCGTCGGCGGTATCATTGGCGGCGTCCTCACGCAGCTTACAGAGTGCGCCTTCTTTTTTTGCGCCGCTCAGTCGCTTTGTCACTAAAACCACCGAACGCGCGTCTATAGGAAGAGCTGGCGGTCAATGTTTTGGTTCCTGACCGGGCTCAGCGCGGCCTGCTGCGTGGGTGCCATGATCTCCATCGACGACGACTTTGAGCACAGTTTGATCGACAAGTGGGTTCTCTGTAACTGTGCGATATGGTTTTGGAGTGCTGACTGAGGTTGCACAGGCGTGTGGATTGGATCGGAGCATTCCTGGTCACAGCAGGTTTGACCTTGATCATCTTCGTGCTCAGTGACGGCAGCATCGCGCCCAACGGCTGGAAGACAGGCTGTGCGTCATCGCTTCTCACACCTGACCTGCGTCGGAGGGCTAATCGCGCGCATACATCCAGACATCATTGCTTTGCTCATCGTTGGCGTCATCCTTGTTGCGCTCTTCGTCTGGTGGGAGCACTACCTCGAGCAGTTGCACATCCGCGAAGGAGAGATGCTCGACACCTGGTGGGCGCCCTCGCCGCTCATGAGCGTGACTGTCTGGACGCGCGCGAAGGGAAAGCTCGCGGTCGTGTTGATGATCGCGTTTTTGCAGTGGTGTGGTTTCCAGTCCTTCACCTTCTGGATCCAGGTAAGCACGGATCAAGCTTGGCGCTGCATGTGAGCGTGTGCTGACACCGTGCGGGTTACAGTTGTACTACCAGGATTACGCGGGTTACACGCCCATTCTCACGATGATCCGAATCATCCCCATGTTTGTCACCGGTGTATGTTGTAACTTCATCGTCGCTCTCGTCGTCGGTCGCGTCCCTGTGGTTTACCTCATCGGTGAGCAAATCTCTGCTCGGTTGCATGCTCGTTCATTGATCTGACCACGCTCACGCGTGCTGCAGTTGTCGGCACCCTCTTCACCGGACTCGCCAACCTGCTGTTCGCGGTGATCAACCCCAATTCGCCATACTGGGCGTTCGGCTTCCCCGCGACCATCCTCTCCGTGTTTGGTGCCGACTTCGTGTTCGCCACGGGCACGCTGTTCGTCGCGAAGGTGTGCCTGCCGCACGAGCAGTCCGTGGGCGGCGCGCTCTTCCAGACGCTCACGCAGATCGGGACGTCCTTCGGGATCGCGATCTCCACGATCGTGTTCAACGCGACCATCGCGAAGAGCTCGCTCAAGGACGGCGTGCACGTGAACAAGGCGGGCACAAATGCGCCGCGGCCGGCGCAGCTCGTTGCGTATCGGGACGCGATGTGGGCCGGCGCGGCGTTCTGCTTCTTCGGTGCGTGGTTGCGTGTCTGTGCGCGTTGGGTGGCTGGCGTTGACTGATGGATGGGTTGGTGGGCACAGGTTCGATACTGGCGTTCATCTTCTTGCGTGGGCTGGGTGTCGTCGGACATCGGAAGGAGAAGGACGCAAGAAGCGACGTGACGGCGACTGAACAAGACACAGGCGTAAGTCATCCCACTCTCCGTCCCGCCGCAACGCGGTCCTGACCCTTCCTCGTTCGTAGGCGCATGCGTGAACTGCTGTTACCCGGTATTTGCCTCCGGTTTGCCACCTTTGATGCTCTTCGCTTCGGGTCTCCCATTGATTATGTCGCCTCCTCGCATCGTCGCTTTCGCACCACGCGCACCTCATCTCCTCACGCATCACTGCCTCCGCACGCCACGACCACTCATGGACCCGCCACGTTTACGCTACACACTCATCCATCGCATTGACCTGGGTTTTAGTTGTAACAGTACGCATATCGACCGTGCATATTCCTAGACACTTCATCGTATCGTGTACCCTCTTTGCACGTCATAATGTATATCCATGCTTGTCTCTGGCATCGCCCGCTGGAAGTCCTATTTGACTTGAACGCGCCTTGCTTGCTGATCTTTTGCACGCCTGCAGGTCGCCTACGACGGACGGTGCCCAGGGATTCGGACGGCGTCCGACGGTGGACCCCAACGTGTCCGGGTAGAGGACGGCGGCCGGGGAGCCCACATTTTGGGCCGCGACGTCACGGGCTTGCGCGCTCGATTACTATGGCTACCATAACAGGCAAGTCCTTGGTCAGCTTGGCCCAAAACGGCGGGTGCGATCAATGGAGATCCGATCTGCGGGCGCCATCAGAGCTGGTATGTTATGTTTATGTTATGTTCTTATGTTATGCGATGATGGGATGGTCTTCATTGACTTGCACTCGGTCCGGGATCTCTTTCTTTCTTAAACTGCGCTCCGTGCAATGTTCCCTGCTCCCGCTTGAGCTCATCGACCAGCTGCCGTCGGTCTTCTCTGTTTCTCGAGTGTGATGTCAACAGCTCCCATCGCTCGCTCACGGTCCCGCACAAGCGAAAAGGCGGGAAACATGACCCCCGCCGACGACGACAAGAGACGCTCCGTCGCGTCCACGAACACAGACAAGCCCACAATCGCCCACCCGCCGCGCTCGTTCGCCAAAGACGTCCTCTTGATCTGCACCGTCACGCTCGCGATGATCCTTAACGTACGTGCCATCTCTCGCCAAGCTGCCTGATCCGCGCAACCCCCTGTCCCTCCTTCGCGCCGTACGTGGCCGCGACGTCAGTCTGAGTGGCTTGGCTTTTTTCGGTCCCGGGCAGCGGGTGTGGACGCGCGCTCACGCACAGCTTGGGGAAATTCATGCAGACTGCGAACAACACTGCGGTGGCGATCGCGCTTCCCACCATCGGCAAGGACCTCAACATCGTCGAGTACAAACTGCAGTGGATCATCTCCGCGTACTCGCTCAGCTCCGTGCGTCCCTGCTGCTCCGCTCTGCCATCGCGCGCCGCGCCGCCTTCTGACATGCGCGTGTAGGGCTGCTTGCTTCTGTTCTTGGGGCGGATCGCGGATCTGTACAGTCGCAAGTGGACGTTCATCTTTGGGTGCGCGTTCATGGGAATCTTTGGCCTCGGGTGTGGCTTTGCCAACGGTACGCGTCCCTCCGCTCGCTCCCGCCCTCTCACGCTTGCGTATTGACGCTTTCGACCTCAGACGAGATCACGCTCGATGTCCTCCGCGGTATCCAAGGAATCGGTGCTGCCGCCTGCATCCCTGCGGGGGTGAGTCCGTTTGCCCACACATCGCGTTCTCTCTGCCTGGACTCCTGACCGCGATGTCCAATGACAGCTCGGCATCCTCGCGCACAACTTCCCTCCCTCGCCCATACGCTCCATCGCGTTCGCCACGTTCGCTGCCGGCGCACCCGTCGGCGGCGCGATCGGCCTCGCCATCGGAGGCGTGCTCACCCAGCTCACCGCGTGCGTCTGCTTTGCGTCTTCCCGTGCGGACCTGTCGCGCTCACTCCCGACGGCAGGCAGACTTGGCGGTCGACGTTTTGGTTCCTGACAGGGCTCAGCGCCGTGTGTTGCGTCGGCGCGGTGATATCGATTGACGAGGATGACTCGTCGCATCGTCTCATTGACCGGTACGTGATTGCGTGCTGTCGCGTCAGAGAGGCCATGCTCAAGTGCTGCTATAGCCGTGTCGATTGGCTAGGCGCGTTTTTGGTTACCGCGGGCTTGACTCTGATCATCTTCGTGTTGAGCGACGGTAGTATCGCTCCGAATGGCTGGAGAACAGGATGTGTGTATCCCCGTTTCTTTCCTGGCCCAGGTCCGAGTCCACTGACGGTCCGGCCCACGCAGACATCATTGGGCTGCTCATTGCCGGCGTGGCACTGCTTGTTCTGTTCGTCTTCTGGGAGCATTACCTGGAGCAGCTGCACGCCCGTGAGGGAGCGGCGCTCGACAAATGGTGGACGCCGCCGCCGCTTATGAGCGTCACCATCTGGACGCGGGCGCAGGGCAGGCTCGCGGTCGTCCTCGGCATCGCGTTCCTCGAGTGGTGCAGCTTCAACTCGTGGACGTTCTGGGTGCAGGTACGCCATGCGCGGATATGACCACGGAGCGTCTGTCTGATGCTGACCGGTCCGGGGTCGTCGCTTGCAGTTGTACTACCAGGACTATGTCGCCCTCAACCCGGTTCTGACGATGGTCCGGCTGCTGCCCATGAGCGTCACCGGCGTGCTCTGCAACGTCCTCGTCGCGCTCGTCGTGGGCCATCTCCCAGTCGTCTTTCTCATCGGTGCGTCCCGTGTCTCCCAATCCGGCGCTCCGAGCTTGCTCACGGCCGCGCGCAGTCATCGGCACGCTCTTCACCGGGCTGGCCAACCTCCTGTTCGCGGTGATCAACCCGGCAGCGCCCTACTGGGCCTTCGGCTTCCCCGCCGCGATCCTCTCCGTCTTCGGCGCGGACTTCGTGTTCGCCACCGGCACGCTCTTCGTCGCCAAAGTGTGTCTCCCGCACGAGCAGTCCGTGGGCGGCGCGCTCTTCCAGACGCTCACCCAGGTCGGGACCGCGTTCGGGATCGCGATCTCCACGATCGTGTTCAACGCGACGCTCTCCAAGACGTCGCTGCAGTACGGCGTGCACGTGGACAAGTCGGGCACGAACGCGCCGCGCCCGGCGCAGCTCGTCGCGTACAAGGACGCGATGTGGACGGGGTGCGCGTTCGGGTTCGCAGGTTCGCTGCTTGCGTTTGTGTTCCTCCGCAGCGTCGGCATCGTTGGGCACCGGAAAGAGAGGGACGCGCGCAGCGACTTGACTGCTGCAGACGAAACTGAGATGGCTGCGGTGAGTGGTGTTTGGCACTCCGTGTGGGATACCGTGCTGAAGGGCTGCTTTCCTATCAGACGACCAGGGCATGATCCCCATGTCGCTTCGCAGAGTTCCATTCAAACTCTTCAAAGTCACGGGTCTTCCGCTCTCCATAATTGAGAGGGAGCCATGCATCTCTACGACGCACGCTCTGAACGCACGCACATGTATCACACCGCACATTGCACTTCGAAGCTCACGCCACGCGACATCTTCCCGGGAACACATGGCATACTTTTATTCTACATAGTCGCACACTACGTTATTCCTTCCTCTCCGATAGACATCATCAATACCATAGAAGTCCCCAGTTGAACTGGGATCGTGCACGTGAACGGACAGAGAAAGGCTGACGAGGGGTTGAGCAGAGGACGAGACTGCGAAACGTCGCTGCAGTGTTTTGCTACATAAGCTGGTCTGATGCCTGCGCACAGGAACCAAGCCACCCTCCTCTACCCTACGTAATGTGGGCTTCATCGTGCAGAATCGCGCCTCAACGCATTCTTCTCCTTCTGGGCTTGAATTCGCGCACTGCTCCTGGTGGGCTGACGGGCGGGGGTCAAGGTAGCCTTCGGGCCGTTGCGTCGAAGCCTGCGTCCAGAGATCGTGGCCTTGCTAGACCCAGCAATCGTGGCTTCGAATTGAGGGATGGGTGAAGGGTCAGGATCATGAATGTCTCTGGATACGGGGGCGAGTGGAAGTGCGACGGTGCCGGCCTTGATCCGCTTCCGGGGACGCCTGACGGTACTTGCACCAGGGTCGTTGTCTTCGTTTGCGTGCTTTCTCCCTGATGGCCGAGCGGGGGCGAGCGAGTCGATGGCACAGCCGAGGGGAGGATCCGGGAAAACGGGGTTCAGAGAGGCGATGGCAGCGGTCTTGCTGCGCATTGTACGTTCTTCAGCACAGTTGGTGTATCCTGGAACCGTTGTGTGGACGATAGGACGGGGAGTGATGTCCGCACCCTCAAGTAACACCCACGGTTTCCAATCGTTCTCCAGCCAGCCATCCATAGCCAAGGCTTCGTCGAATACCGCGAGAACGGCGCTGTGTGTCAATTCGGGCCTAGGGACAGGCATATACGCTAACGGTTGACTGATTCCCACCAGCCAAACGAAGCGGTGCATGAGAGTCGTCATCGGTTCGTTGGCCGTGACCGTCAACCGCCGCTCGTCTAGCAGCCAACCACATTTGAGAGCGGCCGAAAGGAAGTCCGTGGTGGCGTCAAAGATGTGTCCGAATGCCGTGTCGCCGGATAGACCTCCGTCGAGAAAGCATTCGGTATGACGGAGGACCACCCATATTAGCACCCAGTAATACGACTCGAGGTCGTAACAGGGCTTATGCGGCATCCCCCGGACCATCTGCAGCAGCGTCATAGCCATGAAGTGATGGCTACCCTGGGTTCGGGGACGATGAGCGATGATGAGCGATGTCGAGGAACAGGAGCGCTCACCCTGCGTTCCTTGAATATCTTGATGTCATCCGACGAGATCGCTTTTTCGACCTCCATCCGATGGGACAGTACGTCTTGTGCGCCGGGACTCGGACACGTGGGATCCATGACGCTGTGGTCGAGATCGTGCAAGAAAACCCGATGGGACCCTTCAGGCTGGTCGTCTGCGACGAGAATGTTGGCAAGACTGATTTCGCCGTGCAAGACATTCGCACGTTCCCATGCGTTCCGATGGACTATGAAGCGTTGTCAGCAGACTGCGCAGCAGATATGTAGTGGGTTTTGAACTCTCACCTTCGATGGCGTCGCGCATAGCGGCGACCATCTCCCGGCTCGACGTGAACTTCGTGAGGGGATGTGCGACGCCTATGTTCACTATTCGGGCATGACGAGTCCTCTGGGAATGAAAGCTCGTAGACCCTTGTAAGTTCGCGCAGTGCATGTAGACGATGTGGTTGCTGGTTCAGGTGGCTAAAACGGTGGTCGAGAGCGAACAATGAGTGCGCTGCACTGGCAGGCGCCCAATAGGTCAGGTTTTGGGTCGGCGCGGACTGTCACGCTCGCCATCACCATTAGCCATGGCTTATCTTACTCACTGTATGGGAAAAATGTGGACCTTTGTTCTGGGGATGGAGTCGCCGCCTCGCCGTATGAATCAATGGTAGGCCCAGGAAGTCAGTCATCACGCCAATTCAAGGTGGATAGATGTAAGAGTACGGGATAGCGGATTGTCAATTTCAAGTCGTATCCTATAGTGCTAATAGAAGGAATAAGCCTGTCCCATACATCCAGTGATGATGAATCGGGGCTTTACCTCGCTGTCGATACCGCAGCGTTGAAATTGCTGGCTAGCATGATTCTCTAGTACTGCGTCACCATGTTGGCACCGCCAAGCCGCGAGGGTCAAATCCAGTAATGGCCTGTTACATGGATCTTAGATTGGCGTGTCTGGATGTCCAAGAATCGATGTGAGAACCCCATGTGTATCTAGTTTGCTAGGAGCGGAGAGGTCGAGGAGCGTGATGAACGTGGTTGACGCCGAGAGTCGAACTAAATATGAATCGGTGCACCGGCGAGCGCTTCAAGGGCACAGGTCGTAGCATCGAGCCCTAGCTGTCATTTTGCTCGGAAGACAGGCATACTCCTACGTGAATCGTACATAACTTCTTGCTATCTCCCACCCTGCAGTGTGTGTGCTCTCGTCATCGTTGTCGCATCTCGTGCCATGGATAGAGCCACGGGGTCTTCACCGAGCGCAGTTCCTTTATGTCTTCAACCGCTCCTTTTGTGCCTGAATTCGTGCACTCCTCCTGGTGGGCTGACGAGCGGGGGTCAGAGCAGCCTTCGGGCCGTTGCGTCGACGCCTGCGTCCAGAGGTCGCGGCCTTGCTCGACCCGGCAATCGCGGCTTCGAATTGCGGGGCGGGCGGAGGGCCAGGATCATGAATGTCTCTGGATACGGGGGCGAGTGGAGGTGCTATGGTGCCGGTCTTGATCCTCTTCCGAGGACGCTTGGCGGCACGTGCATCAGGGTCGTTGCGTTCGTTTGCGCGCTTTCGGCCTGAACGCTGAGCGGGGGCGAGAGTGTCGTTGAAGGCATAGTCGAGAGGAGGATCCGGGAAGCCGGGGTTCAGAGAGGTGATGGCAGCGGGTTTGTTGGGTAGTGTACGTCCCTTGTCACAGTTTGTGTATCCTGGAACGGTTTCGTGGACGATAGGACGGGGAGTGGTGTCCGTACCCTGGAGTAACACCCACGGTTTCCAATCGTTCTCCAGCCAGCCATCCATAGCCAAGGCTTCGTCAAATATCGCAAGAACGGCGCTATGAGTCAATTCTTGCCAAGGAACAGACACATACGCGAACTCTTGACTGACTCCCACCAGCCAAGCTAAGCGGCGGACAAGAGTCGTGAGCGGTTCGTTGCCGTAGACCGTCAATTCTCGCTTATTGAGTAGCCATGCAGCCTTACACGCGCATGCTGAGTGATCAACGTTGGCACCAAAGAGCCTCTTGAACAGATCGTCGGGAGCTTGCCACCTTTGACGATAACAGTAGGTATGGCGAAGGACCACCCACATGAGCACCCAGAAGAACGACTCAACGTTGTGAGACGGGCCATGTCGGGTGTCCGGAGCTGGGTCAAGCAGCTCTATGGCAATGAAGGGATAGGCTCCCTGTATACTCATATAAGCCCTAGGTCGCTCGCGGGGAGAAGGCTGCAATGCTCAATACTCACAATCTGCCGGGCCTTCGATCTCTCAACTTCATCCGGCCATACCTCCACGTCGTCCTGCATCGAATCAATAACATGACATTGCGAGTCAGAGCCAACGGGCTGGGCCGTGTTGCTGTAGTCGAAATCGTGCAAGAATACTTGTTGGGGGCCTTCAGGCGGGTTGTCTGCGATGAGAATGCTGTCCAGGCCGACGTTCTGGGGCAAGACCTTGGCACTTTCCCATACAATTCGATGAACTGAAAGACATCGTTAGCGGCTGCGCAACAGACACTTACTGAACGGTTACCTTCGATGGCGTCACGCACAGCAGCAACCATGTCCCGACTCGACGCGAACTCCGTGAGGGGATGTCCGACGCCTATGTTCACAATGCGGGCATGGTCACTCTTGCAGTGCGAGCTCGTATGCTCGTGGACATGTGCACAATGCATACGGATTGTGTATGTGTGGCGGGTTTGGGTGGCTAAGATGGTGGTCGAGAGCGAATGATGGTTGCAATACAGGCGCCGGTTGGTCCAAGTTTTGGGTCGGTACGGAATTCATGTCACGCGAGCCATGACTCTCCATGGCCGAGAACATTTATTCCGTGAAGAAATGGCGCGCGATGGACTTTTGCCTCCAATGCGCACTCCCATCCGCCTCCCTATCAACATAAGAAGATCAATTAGTTCGCCGATTGGTCACAAATCTGGCAGGACATAAGATAGTAGCAAGTCGAAACCCGTCGCTGACGGCCTACAGTTTTCAGGAACAAACAGTGCATTCCCTAAGTGTCCCCTTATTACTTGACGTTGCTGCCTACATTGCGGCGTTGCTGATCACCGTAATTCAGTATCGGAGCATCCGACAAGATTCGGCATCGGCGAGCCGTGAGCGTCGAAAAGCGGGTATGTACTGTACTTATTCACCCGCTCTTACATTGTAATGGTTTGTTATTTGATCATCTATGAATGCAGGTGGTATTGAAGATAGCAAGTGAGAGCTCAGAGGTCCAGGATGAACGTAGTTGGCGCCGAGAGGCGAACTGGAATCAGTGGAGTGTGTCACACCCCGGATGTGTGCAAACCAGCGGGCGCTTGACATATTCCGCAATAATCCTTTGCGACTCGAGTGCTTCCGCTGTAGCGCACCCTTGGTCAAAATCGGGCAGAATTCAATGATGGGACCCTCGGCGAGTGATCTGCAAGTCAACGAGTTACCATGTAAGATAGTACTGTAGCCAAGCAAGTTTGTTCGAGTCAGTGTTCGCAACCACGGGATTCGTTTTGTATGTAATGAGAGCCTAAGTATGGCGCCCTAGAGGCCCCACAGGGCAACCTGGGGAAGGTTTGGCCAGCAAAAACATTCCGACACGGGGAATCGAACCCCGGGCTATCGCGTGAGAGGCGATAATGTTAGCCACTACACCATATCGGACTGTCAGTCTTGTTCACATTTACCGATACAGCCATATCGGCCCAAGACCTGTCTGAGGCTCGAGCGTGACGGTGGCAACTAGAGTACAGTATTATTGTAAGTGATCCACCACCACGACCATAATTCTCAGCGAAAACATGGTAACTTGAACGGTCCAAAGGAATGCGGTCGGTAACAGTCATCTGTTTTGGACCTCGCTGCCCTCCTAGCACCAGGGAGCCTGGACATGAGTATCCGCATGGCGCAAGACCGAAACCGTCGGTGTTCAAGCTCCTCTCAGGCTTAGCTGTCCACCACCAGCATATGACGACGTCGACGTTTGGGGTGTGGATCGCACAAGTGAATCCGCAGAGTGTGTTTCCGAGTCGCAAATGCGTTTGTACAAGGGTCCATCGTCAATCTTAAACACCGCATGACGCGCGAATATGTCTTCTGGTCCTCTGGAGCATTGTCCCGCTCGCCATTGGGAGCCTGATAGCGCGTGCACGGTCGTCGAGCATTGCTGTACCCCAATAAACTTTACTTTGCGTGAGACGGCTTGTAGTAGGCATCGTCTCCCACACACATCAAGTACTCCATCTTCAGGGATGTCCTGCGGTCCCTCGATATATGGAGAACAATAAGAGAGCCTGGTTTTTCTAACGGTAAGTCGCCATGGCGTCGTCTACAGGTTTGCGTTGACTCTTGAAGATGCAGCTCATTCATTTCTTCGCCTTCAGGTATGTGCTCAAGTGCATTGAACTCATGTCTGTGGAGGCGCGCTCCAAATCCCGTTCTTGGGGCAACTCAGGCACGTAGCCGTGAACACCCTCAGGCGCGCGCTGCGGCATTGTGGCCAATGTGTATGCGTTCCTCTTCACGGTATTACCTCCCAGTTTCGCGATCCCATACGAGGCCCTTTCCTTCACGTTGGTTCCTGGCGAGGCTCCCGCGTTGACCAAAGGTAATCATAACGCGCGTGTTCGACCGCGGTGTGGCGACTCTCGGACGCTTCGCAGCGCGCCCTCGGTGCAAGCATGTTGGCGTACAGGAATCGACATTCAGTGGCCTCGTGGATCCAGCGCGTGGAGGCCGGTTGTTTGAACCCCAGCGTGTGTGTGCGTTGCAATGCGTCTTTGCTGTCATCTCCGCTCATATTGTCAGCGATAGTCGCTGCCAGTGGAAAGCCCAGTAATTCACACAAGGGCGAGCAATGGACGAGTCGTGTTCGACATCAGCACCCATGGCATCCAACACAATGACCAGCAGGAACCGGACGCATCTGCGTAATTATCACGACAACTACGCCCAGAACGTCGTCGGAGCTATCTTCGAAATCGTGGGAGAAGGATACCCGGCGAGCGGCTACAGTAGTATTGTCGCGCTATTGTTTCTTTTCGTGGAAGTGAGTGCAACAACATTCAGTTCCTGAGGTTCCAACTTATTATATGCCGCATACAAAAGGCCCCAGGTACGCTCCGGGACATACGTCTTCGGGAAAGCCTTATAAGGCGCTCAGGCTACCACACCGTCTCAATTCCGCACTAACCTGACTGCCCACTCTCACCTCTGTTTGCAACCGTGACGCACCTACCATGCCAGCCGATAAGAGCAAGACTCGCAAGCAGAGATCGAGCGATGCTGGCACATCGAGATCGAGTCTCAAGTCTCTTGGTTCCTCTGCGGGGACTCCCTTCAAGCAAGACGCCGACTTCTGGTTCGAGGACGGGAGCCTCATCATCGTAGCTGCCAAGACAGGCTTCTGCATTCACAAGTCGGTCCTGGCACGTCTCTCTCCAGTGTTTGGCGATCTCTTCCTTGTCGCAGAACCAGACGACGTGTCCGCCTCGGGTCTGCCGGTGGTCGAAGTCTCCGATAGCGCGGATGACTTCAAGTACCTCCTGCACATGGCATACGATGGTCGCAAGTGGGTGTTCCTCGCGTGAGCATCCCCGCGCATCACACTGATAGCGTCTTTGGAAGATACCTGCAGGACATGGAGCCGCACATCCCTTTTGCTGTGCTCTCTGCAGTGATGCGCATGGGGGACAAGTACGAGATAGAGGACTTCGTCGACGAGCCCGCCCGATACCTCGGCCATCGTTTCCTTACCGACTTCCAGGACTTCTGGGCCTACCTCCGTCGACAATTGATACCCGTGTTCGACTTCTCAGACACACCCGCAGCCGACATGATCGAGGTGGTGCAGCTTGCGCGCTTGACGGGGAGGTATTCCCTGCTCCCGCTGGCCTTGTATGCGTGCTGCCAGCTCGAGATCGACGAGATCGTAGGCGGCGTGAAGCGGGCCACCGGGGAAACCGTGTGTCTCAGCCGCGAAGACGCCGTCAGGTGTCTGCGCGCGCGAGAGGAATTGACAAAGCGGCATTTCTCGCTGCTACCCACTTTACGGCTTGCCGACTTCGCGGACGAATGCCCCTTCGCTGACGAGGAGGGTAGCTGCCGGGGGCTCCTAGCCAACCTCGAGGACGAGGCAGAGCGCTGTGTGTTCTCTGCGCCACCCACAGACGCGTTGGTGTACCCCCACGACTACCTCGCGTATCTGACGGAGAGCGTCTTCGTCAAAGACCTCTGCGACTACTGTCAGGCGCAGGTGATCGGCCCGATCGTGTCTCGTCACCGACTGGTCTGGAGGGAATTGCTCGACATCCTGGACTTGTCCCCAGGAAAGCTCGGCTTCACTCTCACTGGGGGCGAATGTCCGCCAACCTGCCAGTGCGGGGGATGTCACCGGGGAACGATATCCAGTGCGTAGCGTCCACCTCTCCACTAAAGTACCTCGGGCTCACAAGTGACATGTGCACAGTCAATGTCGAGCCTGCATGATCATCGCATATCGGGTTATAGTGTCTGTCTTATCCAGCGTGCTCCGATCATGTTCCTCGTAATGGCTTATACCACATAGCAGCATCATTGATACCATTACTGAGATAACGTCTGTCTCTGCAAAAGAGCGTGTGAATATAAAATGTTCCTCACCTCGTTAGGAACCGCAACTGGAGCGATGCGCCGTGGTGCACATGGCGCACGTGCGTATTCAGAGGCTTTTGAGAGGGTCTGACGAGCTTGGGGGGGGGGGGGGGGGGGGGGGGCACCTTGGCTTCGCGAGTCACGGACACGATGATCAGCCAGGAAGAGAGCAGATATGATAAACGGCAGTGCTGCAGGGCCTGCCTAGGAAGGAGAGAGGAAAATCAGTGACTACAGTACAGTACAATACACACCTAATACACCACTACAGAGCGAATATCACGAGGGTTGCGACAGTGAGGGGACGTCTTCGACTGTCCGTCTACCCGAGACCATGTCTGCGAGAGTGTCCGCGATCCATCCGTCCTCGTCGCGCAACTGGCCCGAAGTGCGCCACTCCTCAACCGTGCGGCCGGCGCGCTCCACGCACTCATCCACCTCGAGCTCCTCGCACAAGTCATCGTCGTCGGTGTCGACGTAACCCCCTTCGAGCCCGTAGAGGTGGTAGCCGATGAGCTCGGATAGCTGAGACTCGAGCATGATGCGCGTAGGCGCATAGCGAGTGTATGAGCGCATCATACGCAAGACAGATGCGTAGACGGCAGGGGGTTTGGGGACAAGGATTGTCTTGCAGAGGGTCTCGGAGGTGTTGGTGTAGCGAGGTTTGAACTCGAGCTCATCCGGCGTGTATGAGGCAATGCTTGCGGGATATAGGACGAAGTGCTGTGCTAGGGCGACGGAGGTGTAGCGCGAAACGCGGTACATGATGGCCATGGCGTAGAAGTCGCCACCTGTCTTGAGGAGCAGTGGCGGAGGGCGGGAGCGGGGAAGACCCTGGCCTTCCTCGAGTATCTTTTGCGCGAGGTTGAGCTGGTCGTCGGGAACGAGGTAATGATAGTCCTATCGGTGGCAATAAGTAGAGTCAGTAAGATATGGAAGTGCGGGAAAGTTGCAGACCTTGATGATGACAGGGACGTTCATGCGTCTGTGGAGTAGGGAAAGCCATTCGATTGGCTGGATGCCGGGGCCCTGCAAAGCTCGTAGGGCCTTGTCGACAAGCTCCTCAGGCGAATACTCGTAGATATTGGAGGCGGATGGGGGACAGGGGTAAACGTCACGGAAGTCTTTGACGGGTTGCTCCGGTAAGCGCAGAGGCAAGACAGGTGGAGGATGCGATTGTAGAGTGATGGTCATCGTTTGGGACATGTGTGAGTGTTGCACGGTGCTGGTCGGTGAGCTCGCGATGGTCGTCGTTGGTGAACAACCGCGGCGCTTGGCGGGGTTATTGTGACAAAGTGTCACGCTCCGAGCGGGGCGGAATTAAGCGCGCGTTGACCCTTGCGCACCTTGCACAGCATTCCATCTTAGGTAAGTACAGGTAACGGTTGTGATGATCCGTTTGAACTTGAAGCTGCTACTTACCGTCCCGGCGCGGTCGTTCCAGGTTCCCATCGTTGGAGGTCGGTCCTCCTCTGTCCTCTACTCACCGCCATGCCGCCCCATACTCACATCTCACAAAACAAACAGGACCACCTGGCGGCCGCCAAAGCCCTGTCCGCCCGTCTTTCCCAGCTCGGCATCCGCTACGCCTACATAGGCGGTTTCGCGTGGTCCCTCCTGGGCAGCATCCTGCCCACAGAGATGAGTAGTTCCTCTATCACATCGTCTTGCCTTTGTAGCCTAACGTTTTACGCGCCATCTACGACATCGACGTCTTGATACAAGACGGCGGCGACCTTCTCCATGTCCGTCACAAGTTGATGGACCTAGACCCCCACTTCGTCGACATGGGTTTCAAACTGTTCTATATTACTGAGGTATCTCCCGTTCGCGCGCCACACGTCTATCAATCCCTCACGATAGTCTAACAGAAACCCGATGGGGAGATGGTGCGCGAAGAGATCCTCATGAACAGTACCAACAACGTCCATGTCCAGACTCTTTCAGCCGGCTCCCTCGGGCTCCCCATTGCAATCATTTCGACATATATCACTGATGAAGCGGGTGAGTACCATGTTACTCCTCTCGCTCATATGCATGCGCGGACCCAGCTCATCTCTCACATCGAGGTCGAGATCCTTCACCCCGGGATCCTCATCCTCACCAAATTCAAACGGTGGTCCATCAATCACACCTCCACCCGCCCTAAGACCATCCGGAAAGTTGCTTCGGACCGCAGCGACATCCAGTTCATCATCGAATGGCTCGCCGAGAATCGCGAGCGGGTCAGGTTCGACGAGTACAAGGGCAAGGCGAAGCCCGAGCTCTTAGCAATGATCCGCAAGTACTACGCCAAGTACGCCGACAACGAGGAACACATGGAGAAGCTCCGCAGCATCATTCCCGACGACTGGGACGACATGCTCGCGTTTCCCGAACCTGAATTGGAGTCGACCATGCCCCCATAGGTACCATCGATTAACCAATCCACGGCACTACCATACTCGGTTCATAGTTAGTCAGGTATGCAGCTACTGTACCGATCTCCCTCTTCCGAAACTGACTTTTTTAAGGAGCACACTACCAGCAGTCCATTGAGGACGCGACGCGTATCGACGAAGTCTGCAAGCCTCAGAGCCAACGTCACAGGAGGTGCCAGGATGGACGGCACTTTGCTTGTACGCCGTCGTCGCCACTGGCTGTGGCTACACCGACCGGCACTCCGCCCGTCCACCTAGGAACTCCTCGCGAGCACCCAACTGCCATCACGCGTCCATGCGCCAGCCCTCGTCGCCATTGTGCACCGCTTGCTTCCCCGCGCATCCGCATTAGCGTATTCCTTGCTCACTAACCGTAGGAGCCACCCGCATTCGAGTGTACGTCTTCCCCCAAGTATTGCAGAATATGTATCCCGATTCGTGACTCGCACATGAGGCATCATCCCGAGAGGATATATACGAGGCCCGATATGGTACGTGGAGAGCAAGAGGGCCCGGGGTTTTCTGTTGTATGCCCTTGGAAACGTGTGAAAAAGCTTACCTGAATGCAGTGTGGCACGCTCGTGCGTCAGATCAGCAGAAAACCTCACTCCATGGATTCCAGCGCCCGTGAAGCCTTGTCTACGAACTCCTCACGAGCTCCTTCCGTGGCGTGTATTCTCACACGATAGTACGTATACCCACTCTAGGGCAGTATGCAGGATGCATTATGCTCTCTTAGGGGTACATTTCGGTCGCGTTTGGCGTTTCATTCGGGCTGTACACATGTGAAGTCACTACGGTGAGTAAGGTCAGGCGTGCCGCGTTCGTTGAATGAGCTCAAAATGTGGCCCGTTTGCGTTGGGAGCATTTATGGGTACATACTAGTAGGACGACTGTGTATCGTATGCAATGTGGTTACGCCGTCTACGGCTATGATCTGCTAGATCATATACATTTGACCGTTTCATGCCTGAGCACGAAGAGACCTCAGTCAGGTAGGGACGTTCGTTATACACAACGAGGAGACATACCTCGGCCACGCACGTGGTCTCACTGACCGTGTCTTGTGCCTTGCGACGCTCTCCAACGACACCGACATTGCGCAAGAAGAGCAACGCCAATATTGCACCTGCGCGCCGATCGCGTCAGATATACCTGCGCACAGTGTGGTGCAAGCGAGCACGCACCAGCAAATGCGAAGGCTGTCCCTGTCCAAAAGGCGTCCCTGTACGCGACGAGCTGGGCGGGTCGGGGCACGTTCGTCCCCTCCTCATTCACGTGCACGCCGTATCGGAGAGACGACTTGGAAAGCGCCGCGTTGTAGACGATCGTGCTTATCGCGATCCCGAACGCGGTGCCAACTTGGGTGAGAGTCTGAAAGAGCGCGCCGCCGACGGACTGCTCGTGCGGCAGACAGACTTTGGCGACGAAAAGGGTGCCTGTCGAGAAGACGAAATCGGTCCCGGCGACGGAGAGGATCGCCGCTGGGAACCCGAACGCCCAGTATGTGGCTGCAGGGTTTATGACCGCGAAGAGCAGGCTAGCGACTGCAGTAAGGACCGTGCCGGTCCCTTTGGGAGACTATCAGCAAGAACGACTTGAGACGGACGGAAGTGGATGGAGCTCTCACCAATGAGGAAGATCAAGGGGATGCGTCCGACGACGATGGCGACTAACAGGTCGCAAGCCGCTCCAGCAACGCACATGGGCAGCACTCGGACCATAGTCAAAAGCGGGTTGAGGCCGAGGTAGTCTTGATAGTATAGCTTCAAGCTCCACGCGATCAGAGCGCTATATCCCATGGCTCTGTAAATGACAAGACGGCTTACCTGGATCCAAAATGCGAATGTCTGAAATCCGCACCATTGTAAGAAAGCGATGCCCAAGACGACCGCGAGCTTTCCCCGCGCACGTGTCCAGACGGTGACACTCATGAGTGGCGGAGGGGTCCACCATCGTTTCGGCGATTGCACGAGGCTGTTTTGCAACTGCTCCAGATGATGCTGCCAAAGGACGAACAGGACAAGAAGAAATACTCCTACGACGAGCAGCGCGATGATGTCTGTAAGACATCAGAATGGCAGGTCGCGGAGAATAGACGAGGAGTATGTACGTACACCCTGTTTTCCATCCATTCGGAGCGATGCTGCCGTCGCTCAGAACGAAAATGATCAGGGTCAAGCCAGCGGAGACGAGGAAGGCTCCGATCCAGTCGACCCGCCTGGAAACATACATGTCAGCTGGAAGAACAAGCCTAGCCGCTCAGACGAACCGGTCAGGGATGTGGCGCGAGAAGTCGTTCTCCATGGATGAGATGGCACCGATACAACACATGGCTGCGAGCCCAGCCAGTAGCCAGAAGGTTGATCGCCATGTCTGCCTTCAAGTTGGGTTGGTCTAACATGTCGTTACAGAGTCACCAGAGGACAAACGCACTTGGTGAGTTGGGTAAGTATGCCGCCGAGGGCAACTCCGAGGGCGGCGCCCACCGGGGCCCCTGCTGCAAAAGTGGCAAACGCAATAGAGCGCAAAGGCGACGGAGGAAAGTTTTCGGCGAGGATGCCCAGCTACGGTAAGAAGAAGGGGACATCAATGACTATACCGCCGGAGGTGCGAGACCTGACGATTCTCACCGAAGCGGGTATGCAAGCCGCAGCGCCAATCCCTTGTATGCCGCGCAGAACGTCGAGGGTGATCACATCTAGCCAACGTCAGCAGATGGATGTGAAGGAATGTCGAAGAGGTCTCAAGACGCACCTTGGGCAAAACCGCAACCAAGACTAAATACTCCCATGAAGGCGCACCCGAATATGAACATCCATTTGCGACTGTAAAGGTCGGCGATTCGACCGAGGAACAAGAGTAAACATCCCTAATGGCCGTACCGGAGTACCGATCAGTATCAGAACTTGAAGGGAGTGAATGTGACATGGAGTACTTACCGAGCTTAACGAGTAGGCAGAGATAATCCACTGTAGTTTGGATTCGACGATATTCAGTTCTTTGCCTATGGTCGGCAGCGCGATAATGATAGCGCTACTGTTGGCGGTCTGGGAACGTCAGCATAAGTCATGCAAGTCCGCTGTAAAGCTACGTACATTCAGGATCATCGCGAGGGTGACAGTGCATATCAGAATCACGTCCCTCTTCAATGAGCGCTTCGGCGGCGGGGTTGAGAGAGGATTGGCCACAACGTCAGAGCGGCTCTTGTGGATACGTTCGTTGTCTGAAGAGGGTGCAAATGGTACCTCGTCTGGGGATCGGTATTGTGGACTCGACAGGCGGTCAGGAGCAGGGCTGATTGACTCGGTCATATTCAAGGGAGAGGAGGGCGTAAAAGCTTGACAGCGGGGATCGGAGAATGTCGACCTTCGATGGGACAAACTGCCAATATTTATGCATGTATTCAAACATTCTCCGCATACCGGAGTTGAATAGTCAGCTGGCAATTGAACGCGAGGCCGATAGATCGTGGGTCAGTACACGGAATGTGAGATGATACGACTCGACGAAGCTTACCAAGCTACTGCAGTATTGTAGCGCGCTCGTGCAATAGTGACGGTGTCCGATCTGGCATTCGATATAATCTGGATCATATACTCGCGCACTCCGGTGGCTAGCCGATGAGTGGCGAGAACATGTCGTCATTGTCGTGGGATCGTAGGTCAAGCGTTCAGGTTGTTTCACCAGAATTTGTCCCGTTCCACCAGTCACCGCGCAGGCTGACCCAAAACGCAACGCCATGACAATGTCCATATGACTGTCTGCCATGGCTTGCTCTTGGTAGTCTCGCAACCGCTTGCTCTGAGAGTCAGGGATGCATCACTCCCACATCTCTCCTTTATCGAGTCCCCGTCTTCCCGTCAGCGCTGAGCTTAGCGCCAGTAGAGATTAACTCCGAGCATGATCAAGCTCGATCCCATATTCAATGATGGCAAATTGATGGTTGAGCGCGATGTAAGAGACGTGACGCCGGGTGAACGCCGACGTTGATGCAGCACCGGTCATCCCGTGAGCCAGACATGTCGATGGCCTCCGCAGAGTCCGCACTCTCTGCGGCGGGCCGCTTTCGAGACCTGGTCAAGCTGTCGGCCGATCGCTGTAATAACTTCGCCCAATGACGAACGGTTAGGCACACCGCGGCTGGTCGCGGTGTGTCAATCCTCATTTGAACGATCGTCGGAATACTGTCCAAGTTGCGAAGACACATCGCCTAGATTCAGTTGCATATCAAACGTGATGTACTTCCATTGCGCACAAATGTCAGCTCCGGTGCGACAGAGAACTGTACTTTACGTCATTTGAAGTCTGAGAGCGCCTTGAATGATTCAGCATGGGACATGATACTACAGGTGACAAATTACCGGCAGGAAGTGGACACGCGACGACTGTGATTTTGAGCAGCCGATTATGACGGATTCGGAGGATTGGTCAGTGGCTGAGAAGGAAACGCGTAGGGACTGACCCTAAGCGTCACGTCTTCGCGTACAAGGATAATATCGTATTGACGGTCGGACATAGTCGTGGCGAAGACACACCTTCATTCTGTAGGTTGATGGCCTGTAGCGTCAGTTTTCTGACGTTCCCCCACGACGCCGACGCTGCGCAGGACAAGCAGCGCCATGACGGTGCCTGCACCACCGAGTCGGCACCATTTAGGTTTACGCGCAGTTTCGAGTCATACACAGACTCACCGACGAAACCGAACGCCGCAGCGGTCCAAAAGGCGTCTTTGTACGCGACAAGCTGCGCCGGGCGAGGCGCGTTCGTTGCGGACTTGTTGACGTGCACGCCATCCTCGAGGGACGACTTCGCGATGGTGGCGTTGAATACAATGGTGGTGAGCGCGATTCCGAAAGCCGTCCCGACCTGCGTCAGCGTCTGAAAGAGAGCGCCGCTGACGGACTGTTCGTGTGGCAGACAGACCTTGGCCACAAACAGGGTGCCGGTTGCGTACACGAAATCCGCGCCAAAGACGGAGAGGATCGCAGCGGGAAACCCGAACGCCCAGTATGGCGCTGCGGGTTTAATGACGGCAAACAACAGGTTGGAGACTCCCGTCAGAAGCGTGCCAATCACTGCGAACGGAGTGGTCAGAAGGGCTGGGCGGGAATGTTGAGCTGGGAGACTCGGAAGGACGCCCTACCGATCAGGAAGACGACGGGAACGCGGCCGACAAGGACGGCTACTATGAGATTGCAGACAACGCCGGCCACGCACATCGGGAGCACGCGCACCATGGTCAGGACGGGTTTCAGGCCTACGTATTCTTGGTAATAAAGCTGCGGTGCGGGTCACGTTAGCCTGAAGTATGCGAACTCGAGATGGGGAAGAGCTCTACCTGGAACCAGAAGTTGAACGAGTTAAAACTGCACCACTGGAGGAAACCAATTCCAAGAACTACGGCAAGCTTGCCGTCAGCGCGCGTCCAAATGGTGACGCTCATCAGCGGGGGTGGGTTCCACCATTTGGCGGGCGGTGCATCATCACGGGCGTGAAGTCGTTCCAAGCAACGTTCCCAGCAGACAAAGAGAGCCAGTAAGGTGAAACCAACGATCAACAACGCAATGATATCTAAAGCCACATTAGTCACACAGCAGCCAGAACGGAGCTGGAGTGTGCTTACATCCGGTTTTCCACCCATCAGGCGCTATACTGCCGTCGCTCAGAACGAATATAATGAATGTCATACCGATGGTAATGAGACATGCCCCAATCCAGTCGATACGCCTACTCACAGATCTCAATCTTGGATGCGTGCGATATCAACGGCTTGCTTACCTATCGGCAATGCCGGACGCGAAGTCGTCGTCGACGGATACAAGGGCGCCCAGACAGCACATGGCCGCGAGCGCAGCCAAGAACCAGAAGTTCGACCGCCAAGTTTGTCTGTAAGCGCATGTCAGGGTGAGCAGCATTCAGTGCAGGAAGCCACGCGTAGTCATACTTGGTCAGCTGTGTGAGCACTCCTCCAATGGCGGAGCCGATAGCCGCGCCCACAGGCGCACCCGCTGCGAACGTAGCGAACGCCACCGAGCGCAGTGGAGAGGGAGGAAAATTCTTGGCGAGGATACCCAGCTGTGTAATGTAAGTGAACATGCACTTGTATGAGCAAGTGAGGGGTAAACGTACTGCAGCGGGGATGCTTGCTGCAGCGCCTATGCCTTGGATGCCACGGAGCACGTTGAGGGTGATTTCATCTATCCCGACATGATCAGCCGTCACATATCCAGCGGAATACTGCAAGTTTTGTGTACCTTGGGCGAAGCCGCAGCCTAGGCTGAAGATTCCCATGGAAGCGCACCCGAGGGTAAATGCCCACTTACGACTGTACAGATCAGCAATGCGGCCGAGAGGCAAGAGGAGGCAGCCCTGCACGGAACAATGGTAAGGAACGTGGGCGAACCCGGCGTCACGGTACTCACAGAGCTAAGAGAATAGGCAGAAACGATCCATTGTAATCTGTACTCGGGTACGTCGAGTTCCTTCCCGATGGTGGGCAAAGCGATCACGACGGCGGAGCTGTTCGCGGTCTGACAGGAAAATGAATATCATCATGCGCGGCCAGACCGAAAGCTTACGTTGAATACCATGGCGAGAGTCACTGTGCATATGAGCACGATATCCTGCGTGAAGGAGTGGGCTCGCGACGGAGATGAGGTCAGTAACTCTTGAAGACGGGTATCGTCGATTGAAGAAGAAGACACCGCTTCTTTCACACTCGCGCCACGTTGTATGGTGCTAGGGGACACGTCTGAGGATAACGGCAATCCGTCCATGGTCTGTTTCAGGTTGCGATGTGGGAAGGGCAAGACTTGGAGAAGGGGGAAAGCTTGCAAGTACAGGTTCGGCGCATACGTTCTTATGTGAGCATTCCCGTCAGCGTCAGCGCACGGGGATGTAGAGTCCAAGTATCCTGGACTCGGAGCGTGAGATGGATGTGCAGCGTCATATGAGAGGTGTCCGCTCAGTTTGTCATTATTCTGACGCTGTGCGTGATCATGGCGCTGGTCAAGTCCCGGCACTGAATGAGGGCGATATGACGTCTTAGGCAACAAATTGCTCAGCAACGTGCAGGTGTAACATGGCGGTGAAGAACGTACTGAAGCCTGGGGTAGCGATGATGTAGCGATCCTGCGCATTATTGGCACCGACTGTCGTATGGCCAGTATCGGAGCACCAAAGAAGAAAATGGTCGCTTATTAGAGGTAGAGTCCGCGACGGAGAGTATGACGAGAGCCTCCGAAGAGCTCTGCAACCCCCGACCCATAGCGCTATCCCTGACAGGTCCGGCGTTGTACTCATATTCATGACGTTGGACCCCCTCCGCTGAGCACGGCTCTGGAGGTGGCTGGCTATCGAATGAATTGAGTATTTTTGTCACCGGCGGTGAGTGTCAAAGGCGTCCTGCAAGAATTCAAGAAGAAAGTTCATTCCTGGAGTATCATGATGTAGCGTCGCCCTTCAGCCAGTGCCAGAATTAGCGTGCATAATTTTAGAAATAGAGGGATCCTACAGTGAGCCTGCCAGTGGTAGCGACGTAGCGGGTAGGTACTAGTACTAGCAACTTGAAGCGTCGCCGGTGCATCAGAGTGCGGCCACTGGGAACATGGCTCGGCGTTGAAGTCAGGCGAATCTAGCACAAAGTCTGACCTATCGCCCCAAAATTAGTCCAAGCATACCTGTATCGTAGACGAGAATGCGAAATTGTACATGCATATGCTGCTCCGAGTGCAAGCCTGACGAGGAGGTGAGAAAGAAGGCCACACATCTATTAAGCGCCGTGGCAGTCCGCCTTCGTCGGAAACTGCAGGCAAGCACTGCATCACTCTCAGGTACTACTATGTCCGAGTCATTGTATTCGGATGCAATCCGAGTCATTGACGATACTGCCTGGTAGCGCACTGAAGCATGTATACTACCTTGAATACTCAACTCGAAGGATCGTACTCGGAGCAGATCATCTTGAGTTGACCACACATCAACATATCCCCCCCCATGAGGATGTAGGGGCATGTCTGCGGCCCAAGTTCGAGGATTGTAAAATGCAGCCGACGCGGAGAACGGTTGAGATAAGTGGGGTTGCGGCGTGGCGGCGGACTAGGCTGGCGGACAGTGGGCACGGGCAACTTCGCGCCGAAAAGAACGGCTAGTATGAAAGGGTACTCCGATGGTACATACCGATAGTTACGAGTTGCAGGTTATTGGCTACCATATGGCTCGGTCCTCCCGCGCAACTAACAAGGAAAGACAATAAAAGAAGAAGCAGTGCTGGATCGTGATTATACGGGTTCTCCACAAGAGAGATTCAATCAAAGGGCGCGTTTGGCCGTGGCTTGCAGTGCTAGCTCGACAGTTGTCCGAGCTGCCCAACGCGAGCCCGTCATTGGAAGAAGGAAGGAGTGTCAGAAGATGGCGACGACGTCACTCGAGAGCTTTACGAGGTCGCGCAAGTCTGTCAAGCAGATACGACAGCGAAAGGTGGAGTGGAAGGGATCGGTGCGGGACAGCACGCAACGCAATCGCATTAGCTACTAATACAGGGGCATGAAAAGTCATAATCGTCACAACAACAATAGAGGCGTCCCGTAAGCACGCCTGCAGAGCTAAAGCGCCAGGGAGAGGCCAAGATAGAGACGGTAGAGGGCAGCGGGCAGCTGAGGGATCGGAGAAGGGACAGGTAAGGCGAAGGGGTGGGAGGAGGGCGGTTTAGGCAATGGCCTTCTCGTCGTGGCTCTCGACCTCGTGCACCTCATGCTGTTGGAATGGCACCGACGTCAGCTTCACAGTACCAATCAAGGCCCACGGGGAACGCACCTTGTCGCGGACGACGTCCTCGAGCGTCTTCTTGCCGACGTCGCGCTTGATAGCCCAGGCGGTGAACATGTGGCCTTGCGCGAAGACCTCCTCGATCTCCTCGAGCGTGCGGCCCGCGGTCTCGGGGAACATGAAGAAGATGTGGATGAATGCGGCGAAGTTGAACGCGCCGAAGATGAAGTAGGTCTTCCACGCGATGTTGGACAGGCCGGGCGGGACGGCCCACGCGAGCGCGAAGTTGAACACCCAGTTTGCGGCTGTGTTGTGCGGCGAGTCAGCGCGAAGGGCTTGTGTGAGGAGACCGCGGATAGGGTGACTTACAGGTGGAGACGGAGACGGCCTTGGCGCGGACGCGCATGGGGAAGATCTCGGCGGGGTACGTCCACGAGACGGGACCCATGGTGATGGCGAAGCTGCAGACGAAGAGGTAGGAGAAGACGATGACCGCCTTGGTGATGCCGTCATGGTCGGAGATGACCCAGACACGGTCGCCGTCGACGTCGCCCCAGTGTCCGTAGCGGCCCTGGAGGCCACCGACGAGCATGAGCCAGAAGCCCATGAGGAGCGTACCGGCGAGCAGCATCGGGCGGCGACCCCACCTGTCAATGTAGACGATGGCGGGGATGGTGAAGACGACGTTGAGGACGTATTGCACGGAGTCGGCGATGAGGTTGCCGCGGCGGCCGGTGAGACCTGCACCCTGGAAGACGTAGATGATGTAGTACATCATGATGTTCATGCCCGAAAGCTGCGACCACATCTGGAGCGACGCGCCGAGGGTGACGCGGCGGAAGATACCAGGCTTGAGCAGATCGAGGTAGGACTTGGCGCCTTCGGTACGCTCGAAACGGACTTGCTCCTGGATTTCAGCGATCTCGAGCTGGACAAGTTCGTTTTTGGGGTCACCCTTGCCGTGCAGGTCGGCAAGAATCTCGAGTGCCTCGGCGTCACTATGGTCAAGGTTTGTGAGCACATGTCGCGGGTAGCATGGCGATGCGCATTCCGTACCGGTCGTGGTCGACGAGCCAACGGGGCGACTCGGGGAAGAACATCATGCCGACGGAGAGAACAATGGCGGGAATCATCTGAAGACCCCAGGGAATACGGAACGAGGCGTCGCCATCGATGTACGAGCAGCCGAACTCGACAAAGTACTGAAGGAGGATACCCCAAGTGATGGACCTGCACGAGGGGGAATGAGCCACGTGAATGTGTCCTGGCGAGCAGGGAGCGGACGCACCATTGTTGCATCGACACGAGACGACCGCGGATGCGGGGCTCGGTGATTTCGGACTGGTAGAGCGGGACGATGGCGGAGGCAATACCGACGGCGAGACCAGAGATGATACGGCCGACGACGAGCATGCCACGGTTCTGAGGGGGGACAGTGATGTCAGCTGCAGTGCCGCCTTGGGAAGAGACCGAGGCTGGAGAAGGCTTCGGCGAGTCGAGCTCCGATCTCACCGGTGGTTCGGTGAGGAAGAGACTGCGGAGCTTATCTTTCACGGAGCCAATAGCCATCTCGTGCCCCAGAACGCGGCTCGACGCCAAAAGGCTTGCCAAGAACGGCAGCCAGAAGGGAGGGGATACTTACCACGGCGGCGCACTGGAGGATACTGCCGATGACCCAGATCCAACCGGAGATGATGATGGTCCACTTGCGGCCGATCTTGTCGGCGAGCTTGGAGACGGCGAGGGCACCGACGAAAGAGCCGGCGGGCATGGCGGCGACGATGGCACCCTGGGCGTTGGGACCGGGGTTGCCGAAGGTGTTCTTGTAGGCGTCATTGGAGAGGACGCCGGACATGGACGAGATGTCCAGTCCGAAGAGACCTCCGCCGATACATGCGAACGAACCTGGAGGGTTGGAGGTATCAAGTTAGAATGGCAGTTGGTAGGAAGGAGTGGCTGTGCGCGGGATGGAGGTTGGTATGCTCACCGACGATGTACTGCAAGGGCCCAAAGTCAGCGACTGCGTGGTGAGGCACGATCAGCCAAAGATAGACAGACGTACCGGGTTAGACGCGATGGCAGCGCTGTACTGAATGGGCATGGCAGGATTCGGTCAGCGTGGAGAGATGGGAGGCTGCGAAGTCTGAGACGTACGCCTTTACCCATGGTTGCAAGTGAGCGAGCGAGAGCGCTGGACTGCTACTTGGATGAGGAGGACGAGAAGCAGAGGCCACACCGAGGGAAGGTTGGAGGGTTCGGAGGGGAGATGTTTTATAGGTGCGCTAGAGGAAGGGATGCATGTGGCCGCCTCCTGCGGACCGGGGGACGAGGAGGTCGTCTGACCCAGGCACGTCGCGCGCGGTCCATGAATGTGGGGAAGCGTTCAAGCGAGATTTGATGGGCGTGATGGGAGGAGGAGAATGGTTGATGCCTTCGTCATCCGAGCCTCCCCTTGGCCCGTGTTCTGCTTTCTTGTTTTGAAAACGGGCGAGCGCTGCTCCAAGGGGCAGTCCTAGCTTGGTAGAATGGAGATTGGGTTCAGATCGGGTGAGGTGTTGGGACGAACGTGAGCAGGTCACTCGACTGCCTTCTGCCCTCGCGGGGGTTGGATGTGCATGCGAAGATGGAGTGCGGCGGCAAGAGCACACTGTCGGCACGGACGCCACGACGCGCGGGGGCCTGCGGGGCTGCGGGGGCGGGGATGAGCTGGGGAGGCCCGGGAGGTTCATGCGGGGCCGACGGGTAAAACGCTAGAGCCGACGGTCGCTCTGATTCGACAAGCACAAGCACAAGCTAGATCTACCTCGCAACTGATCCTCGCTCAGGAACGCGAACGAGCATGGGCGCGCCAAAGTTTTCCCCCGCGAGCTTCATGTTTTGCGTGTCATCATGTGCAATGAAAACGTAGGACCGACATCGCGGAGGCATGTGCACCGTCATACCAAGGAAGGTTCTCTCAGGGACTGTGGGGGTGAAGAAGGTGAGTGTTGCCCGACACGAGCCAAGACATCACTCCGCCTGGTGCATCGACGGTTCTGTCACATCGGACGAGGTGTAGCCGCAATCATTTTGACAAAGTGCTAAGATGAAGATGGAGTCATTCGCTCGCGGGAGAGGACGAGCGCTTGGCACTCACAGTCCACCATCATCTTCACAAGAATCTCCGGTACCGGCCAGAGGTGCCTCCCCGCTGTGTGGAGAATAAAGAAGTAGCACATGGAAGGATACATTCAACATTTGCAGACCTTTACGCTATCACGCATGCGCAGTGGGCGTTCCATAGCAACCTCGACTGGCTGCGGCTCGTCTGTCTAACTCTATAATGTTCAGCAAACGCAGCCCCGGCACGAATCACCTCTCTCAAGTCACGGAAAGTCCACCTCCATAACATTCGTGCTTATCGCCATGTCTTAACCCCCCCCCTTCGTATTCCGGGTGTGGGTGTTCACCATGCGCCCGCTTCGGAATCCAGTCCGCAGTAGAAGACGTGCTAGGCGGTGAATACCAGCTGTCTTTGTGACACGCATATTACCGCTTTCTCTGCACACCTCCGCATAGCATCTCATGCCGTTTCACCTTCCATAGGTCCTCCCGGAACGCTCTTGAGAAGATCGACGCTGCAAAAGACCTCATTCACAGCAATACACGAAATTGGTAGCTCGACGTGCAAAAGGACCTCATCCATATCATCACGAGAACTTGTGAGCGTTCTCGTGCAAGCTAAGAGGCTCGGAGCCCCTTGATTTGAAATCTGCACATCGCTATCCTAGGATGCTTTAGCTCCTCCCGTTCAGCTTATGACGCTTGGAGTCACTTCCAGCGCATCTCGGTCAAGCCTCCAACGTCCGAGGTACGGGCGTCCGAGGTTTGCGCTGCGCAGAGGAGCGAAGCGCATCGGATCTATCGTGGGCGGCCGATCCATCATCTCATCTCGCCGTCTCTGCTGCCATGATGAGAATCAGTCACTCTCTGCGAACTTCGATGCCATACGATCACGCCGAGTCTCAAGGGCATCCAGGCTCTCCTCCGCGCATATGCTTGCGAGCCCTTGAGCGAGGACTACGGCCGCGAACGGTTTACGGATGCTTTGTCTGACGGGGAACCACGCCTGCGTAGGCGACCCGGGGACCCATTGATCCCGCTGGATATCACGACGACGGAAGCCTTCGCGTCGTTTGCCTGCCCGGAAAGGTCGTTTGCTCCGTGCGGGGAGTCAATCGCGACATCGGTGATTACAGAGGAGATCAATTCGTCCAGGCCGTGCCATGCTACTAACCGGATCGAGAGCGTTCAGGACGTCTTTGATTTTCTCGCCGATCGACAAGGGCACGCGGAAAGACCGACCTTCACCGCTATCCTAGTTATACACTTGGCATGTGTCTCTTTCCTGCGCTTTCTATTGCTGATGATGTGTACAGGCCTGCAGCGCGGAATTGCCGCAGTATCGTACGGAGACGATTCCCTGGTCGAACTTCTCTGTTGTGTCCCGCCGCAGGCGCACGAGGCCAACTGCACAAAGGGAGAGCGGGCACTGGCTGCACAGCGCGTCGGGGCCTTTCCTTCACTGTAGACCCGTCATTGCAAGCCTTTGCACGACTACCATCAGGACGAAGAGCGCGTTCGGCACACGTTCGCGTACGATTGCGTCGGGGTGTTTCTCAGGAGTGGGCACGGCGAGTCTGTGTGTGGTGATCTGCGAACGCTACTGCAGGGACGCGCAAGGATTTGCTCATGCCGCTGGCTTCGCTCTCGCCCAGCGCGCGCCGCGCTGGCAAGAAGGAACACGCTGAGTGGATCATGATTGTAATGTAGGACAAGGTCGCATGGTGTTCAAGCACGCTGGGCAATTGAAGGACCGGAAAGAGCTAGTGAGGGGCATGGGGCAGGGTCATGGTAGGAGGTTCGTGCACGTCCCGGGGACGTTGGGGGCGACGAGCTCGAGCCTGACGATGTGTGGATGGCGGATGGTCTGCTGAATTAGTTGGTAGCGTATACGTTTGTTGAACGCATCTATTTATCCAAGTACTAGTGGACTGTGGCCGATGATAATAAGTAAACAATACTAAGTAAGTAAGTAAAGTGATGGGAGCCACTGGTGGCAAACAAGAGCACACAAATGATCAGTCAGAAGGGGGAGCTCGTCGAGCTGAACATCGCACTCATCCTCCTCCTCATCCTCCATCGCACCCCACTCAGCCCACACGACCCTCTCCACGACACCACCGCCGGCCCCGTTGTCGACGACGACGACGACCACACTCCTCGTTTCCATCAGGCGTCTCACCATCCTTATCCGAGAGCCACTGGTCTCACCTTCACTCCTCGGAACATGCGCGAGTCCAACTTCGCCTTCCCAGCCCAGAATCGGGCCTGCGTCTGCATCTCGTCGCAGCTGTACGACAGGAGAGGTGAGTGCTCGTATTGATGGCGTGTTGCTGGTCCAGGAACGTGCTCATCCGCCATCAGCCCTCGACACCAACTCCCCTCTCCCGCTCTTCAACTCCCTCACCCACCTCGTCTACCTCACCTCCACCTCTCCCCGCATCCGCGAAATCATGACCATGGACGGCGGCCTCGAGCGTCTCGTCCGCATCTTACACGACTTTTGCATCTCCCCGCCACCCCCAGACAACCCTGCCATCTTCTACGGTCTCTCCCCGCCCGGTTCCCACCCGCCAAAGCCTGTCCCTACCCTCCTCCCCAAGTCCTGGGACAAGCACGCCGCTTATCGCTTCTCTCTCGCTTTCCAGTGCATCGTCAACATCGGCGTCCGTGGCAGTGAGTCCATCCGCAGTCGCGTCGTCCAGGCAGGCACCCTCGACGTCGTCGGCTGCATTCTCGAAGCTTGGCTCGCCAGCAAGGGTTTCCCCGTCGGCCCCAATGTTGGCGCCAACGGCATGCCTCGCGAGACCAGAGAACAACGTCTCGCGAGAAGGCAGGCCCAGCTCGAATCCAGACAACGAGAACAAGCAGCGGCCATAGCGCGGGCTTTGGAGCGCCAGATCGCCTCAGAGCGTGCCCTCCGCTCAGCAGACTCGTCCATCCAGTCCATCGACTCTTCCGTTGACGTGCGTCCTCTACTCACTCGCGTAATCCATCCGTGCGGTCGGGCTGACATACCACAGGAACCCATGCAGACAGAACAGGCAACTCCCGGCGCCTCTCGCGCCCAGGACACGGACACCTCCGCAGACACCTCCACCAACGCAACTCCCAACGGCGGCAACACCCCCACCGGCACCGTCGTTGTTCCCGCCAGGGACCGCAGCGGCACCATCATCGCCCGGCCCGTCTGGGATCAACCTGCTGCCAACAACACGCGCCGGACCCACCGGTCCCGACTCAATGTTCCCGCAGCCTCGGCTGGCCCATCCACTTCCACTTCCGCCGCCAACTCTAGACCCGAGACCGAGACAGAGGACGATGGGGATGTGGACATGGACCGCGAGAGCCGCGATGGCGATGCACCGTCCCCATCGCCCGAACGTCAACCATCGGATACAGGCACGATCCGTGCCACGCACTCTCGTCGTGCGGTCGGGATCGTATCAGATACCGCTGGCCCGCCAGGACCGGGTGCGTCGATGGACATGAACTCGGATCCGCACATCGTCATCAACGACGAGGGTGTGGTCACCGGTGTGGGCGTCGAGGACGGCATCGTCTCGCTCGAGGCGAACGACGACTTTGCCATGGGTGCGCCCCCGGGGGCTCCTGGTGCGATTGACGGACCTCCCGCTCGTGCGGTCGCTGACACGCATGCAGGCGCAGGCGAACGTACCCCTCGCGCGGGTACGACTAACCTCCCCATGACAGCCGCTCGCCCCAATATCGGAGGCGCTTTCCTCACTCCCGACGCGGCTGATACTCCCGGCGCGCGTCCGCCGCAGGCGATCACCCCGGCGCGAGTCAACACCATCCGTGCGAGGAACACTGGTGCCGCCGACACGCCTAACGGAGCGGGCGCGAACCACCACCACCATCATCACCACCACCAGCGCGAGACGGAGACGGGGCCGTACCGCGACGAGGACGTCCTCTTGAGCTTGCAGCTGCTCGCGTACCTGAGCAAATACCCACACTGCAGAGAAGCTTTCTATACCATGCGTCCGAGCTTCCATCCCGCGACGCTGCAGCTGGCGAACGACAGTCGCTTCGGGCAGTCGTCCTCGTCTTCGTCGAGTCGAGGGGCTTCGACGTCGAACGCCGGGAGCTCGTCCGCGGCCAAGGACCAACACCCATTTGTCAAGGCGTTCAACACGGCGACGGGCCGCGGGAAAGAGAAGGAGAAGGAAAAGCCTTCTCCATCTGGTTCCGGATCGTCGTCGACCGGTACGGGGCCGGCGAGCGCCAGCGCGGCGAAGCCGAGGATGACGAACGTCTTTGCGTTGGTCGAACGGTTCACGTATCGGCATAGCTCGTCGGACCTCGAGTCGTCGAACCCGCCGCCCAGTCTCCCTCCGGAGATCCAGTACTGGGCGGGGGTCATCATGCGGAATGCGTGCCGAAAGGACGACAGCCGGGGCGGTATCAGGCAGTGCGCGAACAGTAAGTTATCCCTTTGTTGAGTTTGAATGGCCACTGACGATGTCGGACGTTCAGTGCTGTGCGGCAAGTGGGAACGGTTCCCGCGGGAGTTTGCCAAGTGCCGGAGATGCCGGAAGGCCAAGTACTGCGGGAAGGAGTGCCAGAGCACGGCGTGGAGCGAGGGCCACCGGTTCTGGTGCAGCGCCAAGGATCCGGAGGAGGAGGGCGAGCACCATCACCAGCAGACGGGCGAGAGCTCGCGAACGGCCGGTGCGGGTGCTGGGTCGAATGCGAGCGTGACGTCGGGCGGGACAGTCGTCGGACGAGCGGAGCGACGGGAGGCGCGGGACCGAGAGAGGCAAGAGCGGGAGCGGTTCGTAGAGCGGGAGCGGCGGGTGGAACGGACGGAGACGCGAGCGGCGAGAGAGGGTGGAGAGCCGGGGGCGTGGCCTGGACATCAGGAGGCGCGGTTACGGGCGGAGGTGCAGGCGACGCTGCAAGGGATGATCACGCCGATTGGGACGGCAACGACGCTTCCTCCGCCGACGGCAGCGCAGCTTGCGGTCGCGCGGCAGGCGCTGCCGGCGCTGACGGCGGTGCTGGAGGGACGATGGAACTTGCCGCCGACGCGGGTGCAGGCGGCTGCGCAGGCGGCGGTCGCCGGCGGGGGCGAGACGAACGCGGCGGGGACGGAGCAGGCAGGTCGCGGGGAAGGAGGGAGGTGGGCTGATCCGGCAAGCGAGGGTTCGCTGGAGCGAGCGTGGCGGGAGGTGCAGGGCTCGCGGTTCGGGCGAGAATGGCATCGCGGTCGGGGAGGGGGGGAGGCTGGACCGTCGAGAGAGGAGTCTGCTGGTGGTGGTGAATCCGCTGGAGGTGCATCTCCCGGGGCCAGGGAGGACGTGGACATGATGATCGACTGAGCGTCCTCGCGCGCATGGACGGTGTTCTCTTGCGTTACCCTCATAGACTCACCCGTCTGGTGCTCGTAGATTCGTACATTCACTCTCTTCTCCTCCTCGCTGTTCTTTGCTGCTTGTCGACCGTCGCAATGTATCATATGTCGCACAGTCTATTCGACAATAATTCCAAACATACACACACACACATGTCCGCCTTTGTGCGATTTCTAGACGGTTCTGGGGCGGACGTTGTTTGTTCCGAACAAACAAAGGCGCGCTCAAAAATCCGGGGACACCCCTCGGGCGCTTGTCGTGTTCCGTCACTTCGCTGCTCTCCCCGTCTTCCTCCTCCTCCTCCTCCTCGCTTTCTTTCTCTCTCTTGCACAAATGGTTCGTCTTGGGCTTGTGGGTTGCAACGTCACGTACTGAACAATGCTACGCGCGCAGGCTGCTGCTCAGGCGACGTTCAAGTCCATCAAGGCCGTCGTGCCTCTCCTCGACCGTGTCCTCGTCCGCCGCTTCAAGCCAGAGACGGTACGTGTCCATCGCGTCCTACCAGTCTCACCGTCAGCATCCTCACCTTTGCCCGCACCGTCACACAGAAAACCGCGAGCGGCGTCATCCTCCCCTCGTCTGCCACGAACCAGCCCATCCCCGAGGCCACCGTCATCGCGACCGGCCCCGGCGCACCCGACCAGTCTGGCAACATCCGCCCCATGAACGTCAAGCCCGGCGACCGCGTCCTCCTCCCCGGCTGGGGCGGCAGCCCGATCAAGCTCGGTGACGAGGTGAGTCCCGCGTCGCGCTGGGCAGCTGACGGTCGCTTACCGCGTGTGCGTGCACAGGAGTACTTCCTCTTCCGCGACTCGGAGATCCTCGCGAAGATCCAGGAGTAGGCGCGTCCGTGGTGATTGAGTGTTGGAGTGGAGTGGAAGAGGCCTCGCGACGCCGACGACATCAAAAGTTCGCTAACCCACCTGCATCGTACTTATTGCGCTAATCATCGTTTCGTGCTCTCTGCATTGTGCTATTGGACCCTGCTGCAATACTATCATCGTCTCCCTCCTCCGTTCTCTTGCCCTCTCGCGGCGCGCGTGTCTTGTGCTCTTGCTTCGTCCTGCTCGACCTCGCCCACCGCGTCTTCTACAGCAACGCTCCTGCACCGCTGCAAAGAGCTTGTGAGACAGAGTCGAGCAGCCTGAGAGAGCAGCTCCGGCGCGCTATGGCGAATACATAGCTACTGACCATGACCTGCATATGACAGCAAGGTGTTCATGTGGTACGCGGCCATGCGACAACTTGCGACGTACACTGGAGACCGTCTAGGGGCTCGGGGTCAAGCTTGTTAGCTGGCTGCCGTCCGGCGTCCGTGCATGCAGCCCACCGACGAATAGCAGACAACAGCGGAGGACGCCCACCCGTAGTGGCCGCACGTCTCTCAAGCGTACGAAGCGTCTGCGGCGGTCGTGACCACTTGGTTTCCACCCTGCGAAGGGCGTGAACACGACGCTAGGGACACGTCGGATGCAGCAGGACTTGCGTCGATGAGCCATGGAGAAGGCTCGCAGTTCTCAAGGACGACGTGAAGAGCATACCGCTTGCGATCCTGGCGGCGACTGGGGACAGCAACGAAGGCTTCCAGCCACCGTCGCTGAGTATTCTGAGGTGTGCCAGGGTATCCGACTCGACGGTGTGACGGACAGCCCTTGCGACGAAGCGCATACGCCTCACCGAGAGCGAGTGTTGGAGGTTGCGCGGCCAGTGCCGCTATGACGGTGCCAGCGAGAGATGGTAGAACTGGTGCATGGTCAGACTTTGCGTTCATCGCCATTGCGTGAGGGGCATTCATCCTACCAAACCAGCGAACAAAACTGCGGATATGCGGGCGGCGGGCGGGCGGCGCATCGGTTAGAAGCTACACGTCTGTGCCTATATGCAGTGGTCAAGGACCTCGACGAGGAGTCTCCGAGTAGAATGGCACGTCGAGATTGACATATACAGCGATGGCACAGGCGACATACTCCTCGTTGAATACAGGGTGGGGGAGGAACGCTATATGCTACCCTGCTCTGCACGTACGTTCTATTGACGCCTCCGCTCCCGACTGAACGTCGACTGTGTCCGTGTCGACACCCCGCGTGCGCGCTCTCAAACGCGGTCTTGCGAGGAGCCTTCATCTTCTCATCGGGAGCTTCCAGGTGCGGGCGGCGGGTTAGCCAGACCTCGCTCCTACCTCGGAGACGGTCCCGGTACGATGCGGACTGCACCTCGAGGTACCCCGGCAATGATGGCCTCCAGTATCTTGCGGAGCTGGCCGTAGACGAGGGAGTAAGTCGCCATGTCGTGGTATGAACTCTTGCGATTGCAATAGTTCACGTATAAGACTCCACGCATAGCAAGCAATCCCCGCGCCAGAACAGGGGGCAAATCCCGCCGGAGGCTTTCCAGCTGATGGGCACAAACGCCTCTGTCGGTGAGAAACTCCCGTCGAGCGAAATCAAAGTGAGGATTCTGGCTTTGGAAAAGCTCGTCCGTGACATGCGCGCAGTCCTGCCCCGGGATATGCGTGAAAACGAGCCAAGTCAAGATCCAGAACACGGACTCCAGATCATGTTGGAAGTTGTGACGGAACGCGAGCTGCCGAGGCGGAGGGGTTATAGGCCGGTCGTCGTACTCCTTCATATCCTCCAGGGAAATTATTTCCTTGTATATCGTACTTCTGGTTCGGAGCTCGACAGCCATGAACATGACCGTCGCCTGGTATACCGTCAGCTCGGCTTCCCATACTGCGTGAAAAGTGAGTGTACCGTCTTGGGGTCCAACGAGCGGCTTCCTGACGATAAGCTGAACTCCTTTGAATATTCGAGGTCACTCAACTTCCCGTGACCGTTGTGTGAAAGGATGTTGCCCGAGCTCACGTCACGGTGGACCCAGCAGATCAAGAACAAGATCTGGAGTGCTGTCCCATGCGAATGTCAGCGTGATGAGCTACTAGGAGAACGACGAGATGTCACGTTACCCAGCAAAGCATCTAGCAGGGCTTGCAGGACATCGTACAGGTCGTCGAGCTCATGCAGGGCGGAGCACGCTTCCTGATACACGACAAAGTTACGCTGCCTCGGATTGTATGCACGGGGTATGCGGGAGGAAATTGCGGGATTGGGGGTTGGGGGAATACGAGACGCCGGCTCTCCCCGCGCGTCGGAAGCATGCCGCTTGACTACCTGACTGAAAGACACAGGCCGGTCGTAGATGTGAGGTGCGGGCGTGAATCCCTCGGCTCGAGGCTTCGACGTTGCCCCTCGGTAGTCCGCCTCGATCGTCAAGAAGAGTTGTTTGTAAGATCCATCCTTCAGGCGCTGGCGCAGTAGCGTTCTAGTCGCGTCGTCGACGCCATGTAGCCGTGCATCGTCCTCGGGAGGGAAATTCCTTCCGAGTTCGTCGCAGCGCCTGAAGATTTCCTCCTGGATCTCCCGCTCTGTGTTGCTGTCCTGTTCAAGCCAAACATCTCTCAATACCATGCGTTGCGCGTTAGGGAGGGCGGCGGTGTCACCGAAGCTGGTGACCTCGACGACCTCCCACACTCGGGTGGCCCTGCCGGCGATGTACGCGTCTTTATACTTGTCACGGCATACAAGGGTCTTGAAGAAGCGATCATCGAGTCGGTATACATAGCGTATCTTCTCCTTTTCGATCGCCTCGTCCCATTCATGAATTCGCCTGATGTTGGTGTCATACCCGAGGTCCTCGACAGTGGAGAAGATCAGAGCGGAAAATGCCCATACAACAGCGCGAACGTCCTGCCATTCGTGATCAGCACGAAGATGCAGATACCCGAAGCCCAAAGTCATCATACATACCAGCAGATCGAACTCATGCGACTTGGCTGAGTGCGAACGGGACCAGTACCACAAAGACGCGAGGTTGTCTTCGATGGTGATCTGCGAAACTCCGAGTTGTGATTTCGCGCGACAAATTAAGAGACCTACGCACGCTGTACGTATGCTTGCGCCGACAATCTGCACGCAGATTGTCCAAAGCAGAATCGAGTGCCTTCCCACGATTCTGCCAGTGGGCATGGCTCCGTCATTAAATGCCTTGGAGATTCCTGTGAGATGAACTTACATCTTCAAGGTCCCTGTACTTGTTACCGCACTTGAATACAAAGTTCACTGCGATATCCGGATCGGTCATAGCCGTTGTCGAGTGTTTCGGAGCAGCCGGTGATGGGTACTCGATGAGTCGCAGAAAACCGTCAACGTGGTGCTGAGATTCAGACAGCTCCGAGTTCGCAGCGTATGGTCCTTCCTCGTATCTGCAAGAGGGTGAGAGGTCGGGGAGAGGGACTTTGACGATAGCGTTGATGATGGTGCCAAGAGGTCGGAATACGGCGCGTTCGGCCTTGCTTTGTCCAGAGGGCTCCTGCGCATCCGAGTCCGGAGTTGCTGGCCTATCCTCCGTCCACGTCGACTGCTGATTCACCTCAAAGGCTGCCTGCTGCAGGGCGGATGGCCTGTCCGGGAAATCCCTCCACCGAAGAGTGCCTCTGTGATCCAGTACGAGCCCCTCGGTCTTGAGTGCGGATATAATCTGGTCGACCTCACCCTCGGTGACGCGGTTGGACGTGTAGCGCTGGAGCCAGCTAGCTTTTGAACCCTCCATCAGGAAAACCTTCTGTCACAATATAGTACTTGTTGCACCATATAGCACCTATTGCGGCATTGTCACCCCCCCTCTATATAGTTGCAGTGCAGTCTTCATGTTGCTATACAGGCCTACATAGCTATGCCGGAAGCTATACATTGCTATATGGCCTCAAGGTTCAGTTCTCTGATGATATTTATTGTCTGCCTGTGAGGATGATGGTGACTAACACATTCATTGCTTGAAGCTATTGATGGTATTGTACAATCAAGTATGGTCACAAAAAAGAATACATCCACAAGTAATGAGATCAGAGAGGGTCGCCCACGATGGTAATCATGTGCTCAGGGAAGATGGACTCAGAATGTGGTCGGAGGGCTAGACAGGGCGCACACAGGTGGGTGGCAGGGGTTAGTGGGAAACAACAAGCACCATCGTGGGCATGAGTGCATGCACAAAGGAGCAAGGACGGCAGCGAGAGACAACAGAAACTGCAGTAGGAGGCGACAGATTTGGTGTTAGGAGGCAACAGGGATGGCGTCGAGGCGACAGGGATGCCATCAAGGCGACAGGGACAGCGTTGAGAGGCGACGAGAACAGCGTTGAGGCGACAGCGTCAAGACGACAGGGACAGGGTCGAGGCGATGGGGAGGGCGTTCAGAGGCGACGAGGAGGGCATTCAGAAGCGACGAGGACGTCAAGGAGGACGTCAGGGCGTCGAGGGGGACGTCGAGGCGTCGAGGAGGACGTTGAGGGATGAGGAGGACGTCGAGGGATGAGGAGGACGTCAAGGGATGAGGAGGACGTCAAGGGATGAGGAGGACGTCGAGGGATGAGGAGGACGTCGAGGGATGAGGAGGACGTCGAGGGAGGACGTCGAGGCGTCAACGAGGGCGTCGAGGTGACAGGGACGGCATTGAGGGGTGACGGGGAGCAGAGGCGTCTAGGAGGGCGTTCAGAGGCGTCGAGGAGGACGTCAAGGCGACGGGGAGGACGTCGAGTCGACGGGGAGGACGTCAAGGAGGACGTCAGGGCATTGAGGAGGACGTCGAGGCGTCAGGGAGGGCGTTGAGAGACGACCAGGGCATCGAGGCGATAGGGACGGCATTGAGGGACGAGGAGGGCGTCGAGGTGACAGGGACAGCATGGAGGGGCGACGGGGAGCAGAGGCGTCGAGGAGGGCGTTCAGAGGCGTCGAGGAGGACGTCAAGGCGACGGGGACAGTCGGTGTCCGCAAGAAGCGACGGTGTGAAGAGGAAAAGCAGGAGGCGGAGGACGTGAGCAGAAGGCAGGTGGCGACGAAGAACGCCAAGCACAGAGCGTGTCACAAGACAGAATGCGTGAGCTGCAGATGGCGGGCGGGGCAGGAGATGCAAGAAGGTCGACAGGCCCAGTGAGCTCAAGACAGCGATGGGAAGACGTTGAGTGACGTGGCGATTTAGCGCCGCTATCTGCAGGGTGCAGAGTCCAAAGCGCCGGAGAAGCGCCGGCTCACCCAAGTTAGCGCCCATACCTCGCAGCTCATGGAGACGGCACAAGTTCGCAAAGCACCGTATAGTATCATACACACAGTCAATGTAACATATAGTACTACATATTTGGAGAGTAAGTGATAGTGCAGTAAAGGTGTGCTTATGACAATTCTGTGCAATACTGTACAATTATGACAATATAGGTAATGTGCTTGCAATACAGTGCTACGACTACTCTGTAGCACTACATAGTTCTGGTGGCCGCAATGGCCTGGTGAAGGGTTTCCTGATGTCCAACAATTCGGTCATTGAAGAATATGTGCGGACTATTGGCACCGTTCTTGGTCGGCGTAGGATATCGATGTCTCAAGAGTCGACGAGATGATATTGAATGAGTAGTAGTATATCTCACAGGCGCTGAAGAAACGTTGCGGTCACGCGTAATGCTGGGGATGAAGGCTCCCGGTCCATCGGGCGTGCCCAATGCGGCGCTCAAGCACTGCACGTCACACATCACTCCGGTATTCACTAACATCGTCAACAGCTGCATCCGCCACCACCACCATCCTGCGGAATGAAAGTTCTTTACCACCATCACGCTCCGCAAGCCCGGCAAACCCAGCTACCTCGTGCCCAAGGCGTATCGCCCTATTGCACTCGAAGATACATCAAGTAAGGTCATCGAGTCAGTCATCGCGCGTCGACTGGCAGCGCTAGCGGAGGAACACAAATCACTTCGGGAGATGCCCTCGACGTACTACTACTGACGCTGTACTTCATCTCACACAGTTCATCAAGGACTCGTGACGCAGAGGGGAGGTCACGACGGTGCTCTTATCTAGACATCTCGTCGGCCTTCCCCTCAGTTAACCACCGACGCTTGCTGCACAACCTGCGCGTCCCGGAGCTCCTCGTGCTGTGGGTAGCGGAGTTCCTCCGCAACCGGCGCACACAGCTCAAGTTCGACGACTACACCTCAGAACCGCTTCTTGCTGACTGCGGGCTTCCCCAAGGCTCTCCTCTTTCCTCTATCTTGTACCTTTTTTACTCTTCTGACCTTCTCAAGATTTTCGACCCGAAAGATTGCTCTCGCACCGCTCTTGGTTACATCGACGACACGGCCATGGCTGTGTCGTCAAAATCCTATCTATATAATGCCGGCCGCATGGGGCATGCGGCCGGGTGAGGGGTACTTTTGGTCAGGTATTTTTGGGTTCGGAGGCACTTTGCCGGCCAGCAACCCTGCCAACCAACTGCCAACCAGAGAGAGAGTTGGAGCTAGACCTCTTGGCTACGCCTGGCAACTTGTTGCATGCCCGTAGCTGTCCTCGTTAAGGTGTTGCAGGTCGATTGGTAGTGCCATGTGGTGTAACGGAATTTTGGTTATGAGGGCGTTGGCACACTACCCAGGGTGGAAATAGACCCTACACCTAACCCCAAGGCCTGCCAGCTAGGGTTCCCAATATGGTATATGCGACTATATTGGGTGAAGTCACGTGACTAAGCAGCCCTGCTGCTTGCATGATTTGTACAAAATGCGGATGTGCAACAGGGAGCGGGTGACGACCGCTCGTTAAGCGCCCAAGGAGGGCGAGCGGTGCACAATGCAGTGGGCGAATGTCGAGGACATTTGTGTCTGGCACCACAATCATGAAACAATGATGGGACGCTCTGAGCCTCCGGGTACACTCAGCCTCGTAGCTTAATTGACCATTACCATTACCATTGCAAAGAGCATTCTAAGAGGTTTGTTATTCCAGATTTAAAGGGCATTTTTGTAACCTATGTAGGGGTTAGATAGAAGAATTCTTAGGAATGCCCAGATTGAGGCGACTACCCAGCGGACGTCCTTAGGGTTAGGGTTAGGGTTAGGGTTAGGGTTAGGGTTAGGGTTAGGGTTAGGGTTAGGGTTAGGGTTAGGGTTAGGGTTAGGGTTAGGGT